>JASVEL010003206.1:0-58943 GCA_032618575.1 Nicotiana noctiflora
CTGGGTCACAATTTAACTGTTATTTGCAGTTGTGTATTCCATTCTCTAAGTATTTTTCCCTATTTTTGGTTGTGTTTTACATTGGGACTGTGGGTTCAATACCCGAAGATCCTTGTTACTAAGATGATTGGACTGCAGGTTCAATTCCCGGAGATCCTTGTTATTGAGATGAGTGGACTGCGAGTTCAATTCCTGGAGATCCTTGTTACTGAGATGAGTGGACTACGGGTTCAATTCCCGTAGATCCTTGTTACTGATATGAGCGGATTGCGAGTTCAATTCCCGAAGATCCTTGTTACTGATGTAAATGGACTGCGGGTTCGATTCCCGGAGATCCTTTGCTACTGAGATAGTGGACTACGGGTTCAATTCCCGGGAGATCCACAGACAGTTGAGGAACACTTGCTATGTTATTTTTCCTTGTTAGTTTAATTGCTAATGGCTTGTAGCTTCTATCTTGTTTTTGCTGTCACTTCAGATTATTTACTACTTTATAGTGATCGATACTGTTATTATATTATTCTCGGTAGGGCCCTAAACTTCCTCGTCACTACTCCATCGAGGTTAGGCTTGACACTTATTGAGTACCGATGTGGTATACGCATGCTACCCTTCACACACTTTTGTTGTGCAGATCCAGGCACGTCTGATCGAGTGCATTATCGGTGATCGCAGAGCTACATTGGGAGACTTGAGGTATGCATCTGCTGCGTCTGCAGATCCGAAGAGTCTCATTCTACTCTTCCTTATAGATAGCAGTTCATTTTATTTTGTTCGATTGTATAGATATTTCTGAATGATAGAGCCATAGCTTAAATTCTTTAGCCTGTGTTTGCCCGTGAGTTTCCGGGTCTTGGAGGTTGTTTCAGTATTTTGAGTTGAAGTGTATATGCCAGGAGGCACTCATTACATTTTCTTATGTTATTCAGTATTAGTTTTATTGTTTTCATAAAGGTTATTAAATTTCCACAATGTGTTAGACTTACCTAGTCGCGAAGACTGGTGTCATCATGACAGATTCACGATTGGTAAACAAGAGTTGTGACAAGTTGCTATCAGAGCTCTAGGTTCATAGGAGTCACGGGACACAGGCCGGTTTATTAGAGTCTCGCTGATCGGTATGGAGATGTCCGTATTTATCTACAAGGGGCTATGTAACTGTTTAGAAAAAATATTCATTTCTTTTGAATTCCTTGTCGTGCGATGTTTTGACACCAATTCTAAACTTCTGTCTTCTATTCTATCACAGATGGTGAGGACACGTACTATACGCGAGGACCAGGCACCCGAGCCCCTACTGCCGCTGCCAGAGGTCGGGGCCGGGGTAGAGGTCGAGGACGCACCCAAGGTGAAGCCACTACACCCGCACGCGCTGCCGCTGAGGTACCATCAGCAGATGCAGTTGGAGCACAGGCACCTGGTACACCTACTATAGCTACTACTACCCCAGCACTCCAGGAGACCCTAGCTCAGTTTATGAGCATGTACACTACTTTGGCTCAGGCGGGGTTGCTTTTCCTCGCTGCAACCACATCTCAGGCCGGGGGAGGGGCCAAGACTCCCGCAACCCGCACTCATAAGTAGCAAGTGCCGATGGAGAAGGTTCCAGAGGTTATTCCTATACCGCATATAGCACCAGTACAACCCGGAGATGGGTCAGCTACCTCATAGGACGAGCAACGCAGGCTAGAGAGGTTCAAGAAATATGATCCCCTAGTGTTCAGTGGCCTAGCTTCAGATGACGCCTTGGGATTATTGGAGGAGTGTCATCGCATTCTCCGTACTATGGCCATAGTGGGAGTCCAGTGGGTTTTCTTTTACTGCTTTTCATCTTCGAGGATCCGCCTATAATCGGTGGCGTACTTATGAGTTGGATAGTCCAGTCGAGTCTGCTTCACTGACTTGGACATAGTTCTCCGATATGTTTATGAGGGAGTTTGTTCCCTACAGCCTCAAGGACTCTTGGCATGCGGAGTTTGATCGGTTGTGCTAGGGCACTATGATAGTATATGAGTATGCCATTCGTTACACCCGGTTGGCCAGACATGCTCCGACTTTGGTCGCCACGGTCCGGGAGAGAGTGTGGAGGTTTATTGAGGGTCTTATTCCGCCTATCCGGTCCAGTATGGCTAGAGAGCTAGAGATGGATGTACCTTATCAACATGTGGTGAATATTTCCAGACGGATTGAGGGTATGCTCGCTAGGGAGCGAGGAGAGAGGGAGGCTAAGAGGTCTCGTGAGTCGGGTCATTTCTCTAGTGCCCGTACTGCAACAACTGGTCGATATAGTAGGGGTTATTCTGGTTGTCTTGTTCATTCAGCCTTGGTAGCAGCCGGTAGAACTCCAGCTTCCCCAGTACCTCAGGAGCCTTATTATGCTCCCCCAGTTTCCAACGCGCCTCTTGCGCGGGATACCTCCAGAGGTCAGTCTAGCAAGAGTGGATCCAGTTAGTCATAACCACTACGCCCTCCCAGAGCTTGTTATGAGTGCAGGGATACTCGCCATCTAGTTAGGGAGTTCCTTAGATGCGGAAGGGGTGCGCCTTTTCAGACTTCACAAACTCAGCATGCTCCACAGGTTCAGCAGGCCATCATTCCAGCTCCAGCGGCCACCCCACCTACCCAGCTAGCCAGGGGCGAGGATTAGGGTGACAGAGGCCGCCCTCGAAAGAAGGGCCGGGCCAGATTTATGCTATTCCTAACCGTGTCGCGGTTGTCGCCTCTGATTCTTTTATCACATGTATTATATTGGTTAGTCACAGAGAGGCATCGGTTCTATTCGATCCTGGTTCTACTTTTTCATATGTGTCCTCTTATTTTGCTTCACATTTGGGTGTGCGTCGGGATTCTTTGAGTGCCCCCGTTTATGTTTCTACTCCTGTGGGAGATTCTCTTATTGTGGATCGTGTGTATCGGTCGTGTTTGGTCACTATTTATGAATTTGAGACCAGGGCTGATCTTTTGTTGCTCGGTTTGGTTGACTTCAATATTATTCTGGGCATGGACTGGTTGTTGCCCCATCATGCTATTCTTAATTGTCATGCCAAGACCGTGATGCTGGTTATGCTAGGCATTCCACGTATTGAGTGTAGTGGTACTCTAGAACACAACCCAGCTGGGTTATATTTTTCCTTAAAGCTCAACGTATGGTTGAGAAAGGTTGTGCTGCTTATCTAGCTTATGTGAGGGATGTCAGTGTTGACACCCATTCTGTTGATTCAGTCCCAGTGGTACGAGATTTCTCCAATGTGTTTCTAGCTGATCTTCTAGGCATGCTACTCGATAGAGATATCAACTTTGACATTGATTTGTTGCCGGGCACTCAGCCCATATCCATTCCCCCATATCACACGGCTCCTCCTGAGTTGAAGAAGTTGAAGGATAAGTTACAGGAGTTGTTGGGTAAGGTTTTCATTCGACCCCAGTATTTCTCCATGGGGTGCTCATATGTTGTTTGTAAAGAAAAAGGACGGTTCTATGTGTTTGTGCATTGACTATTGCCAGTTGAACAAAGCTACGGTGAAGAACCGGTATCCTTTATCTCATATTGATGACTTATTTGATCAGCTTCAGGGTGCACATGTGTTCTCCAAGATTGATTTGCACTCCGATTACCATCAGTTGAAGATTTAGGAACCAGATATCTCGAAGACTGCCTTCATGACTCGGTATAGTCATTACGAGTTCCTCGTTATGTCTTTCAAGCTGACTAATGCCCCAGCAACTTTCATGCACTTGATGCACAGGGTATTCAGGCCATACTTGATACATTTGTGATTGTTTTTGTCAATGATATTTTGGTATATTCCCGGAGTCGGGAAGAGCATGAGCAGCACCTAAGGGTAGTGCTTCAGACTCTGAGGGAGAAGAGATTGTATGAAAAGTTCTCTAAATACGAGTTATGGCTGAGTTTTGTGGCATTCCAAGGTAATGTGGTGTCGAGTGAGGGCATTCGAGTGGATCTAAAGAAGGTAGAGGCCGTGCAGGGTTGGCCCAGGCCCTCCTCAGCTATTGAGATCCGTAGTTTCCTTGGATTGGCGGGTTATTACCGTCGCTTTGTAGAGGGATTCTCTTCGATCGCAGCACCCATGACTAGATTGACCCAAAAGGGTGCCCCTTTTTTAGTGGACAGAGGAGTGTGAGGCGAGCTTCCAAAAGTTCAAGACAGCTTTGACTTCGGCCCCAATCTTGATGTTGCCTACCAGTTTGGGGTCCTATGCAGTTTATTGTGATGCCTCACGGGTTGGACTTAGAGCGGTATTGATGCAGGACGGTAGGGTGATTGCCTACACGTCCAGACAACTGAAGGTGCATGAAAAGAACTACCATGTCCACGATCGTAAGTTAGTTGCCATTGTTCACGCCTTGAAAATTTGGCGTCATTATTTGTATGGGGTTCCTTGTGAGATTTACACTAATCATCGAAGTTTGCAGCACTTGCTTAAGTAGAAAGACCTGAATATGCGTCAGATGAGATGGTTAGAATTGTTAAAGGATTATGATATTACTATTCTTTATCACCCGGTCAAGGCCAGTGTGGTTGCCGATGCCTTGAGTCGCTGGGCGAAGAGTTTGGCATATCTACCAGCCTTAGAGAGGCCTATGGCGATGGATGTTCAGGCCTTGGCCAGGTAGTTTGTTAGGTTGGATCTTTCGGAGCCCAGTCGGGTTCTGGCCTGTGTGATTTCTCGGTCTTCTCTATTTGATCGCATTAGGGAGCGGTAGTTTGATGACCCTCATTTACTTGTCCTTCAGGATAGAGTTCGGTGTGGTGATACTCGAGATGTTACCATCGGGGATGATTGAGTGATGAGGATGCAGGGGTGGATTTGTATGACCAATGTGGATGATCTTCGAGAGTTGATTCTAGCTGAGGTCCATAGCTCACGATATTCCATCTATCCAGGTGCCACAAAGATGTATCAGGACTTGAGGCAGCACTACTGGTGGAGGCGGATGAAGAAGGATATAGTTGACTATGTGTCTAGATGTCTCAACTACCACTATGTGAAGTTTGAGCACTAGCGTCCGGGAGGGTTGCTACAACAGATTGAGATCTTAGAGTGGAAGTGGGAGCGCATCACCATGGACTTCGTAACTGGACTTCCACAGACTGTAAGGAAGTTTGATTCTATTTGGGTCATTATGGATGGGCTGACCTAGTCCGCACATTTCATACCTGTGTGTAGTACTTATTCATTAGAGTGGCGGAGATCTATATCAGGGAGATCGTCCGATTGCATGGTATTCCAGTTTCTATCATTTCAGACAGAGGCACTTAGTTTACTTCATGATTTTGGAGAGCCGTACATCAAGAGTCAGGCACTCGGGTGGAGCTGAGCATGACATTTCACCCAAGACGGATGGACAGTCTGAGAGCACAATTCAGATTTTGGAGGATATGCTTTGTGCGTGTGTGATTGAGTTTGGAGGGTCATGGGATCACTTTTTGCCACTGGCGGAGTTTTTTATAACAACAGCTATCAGTCTAGCATTCAGATGGCATCGTATGAGGCCCTATATGGTAGGAGATTTAGATCCCCGGTGGGTCAGTTTAAGCCGAGCGAGGCTAGATTATTAGGTACAGAGATGGTTCAAGACGCGATGGACAAGGTCAAGGTGATCTAGGATAGACTTCGTGCAGCCCAGTCCATACAGAAGAGTTATGCGGATAAGAAGGTTCGCGATGTGGCATTTATGGTCGACGAGCGGGTTCTACTTCGGGTCTCGCCCATGAAGGGCGTCGTGAGTTTTGGGAAGAAAGGGAAGATGAGTCCGGGATTTATTGGGCTTTTTGAGATTTTTGAGGCAAGTTGGGGAGGTTGTATATGAGCTTGCCTTACCTCCCATCCTAGCCGGAGTTCATCCGGTATTTCATCTTTCTATCCTCTGGAGATATCAATGTGACCCGTCACACGTGTTAGATTTCAATTCAGTCCTGCTGGACAAGGATCTGTCTTATGTTGAAGAGCGAGTGGCTATCTTGGACAATCAGATTAGAAAGTTGATGTAAAAGAACATTACTTCGGTGAAAGTCCAGTGGCGGGGTCAGCCGGCCGAGGAGGCGACTTGGGAGATCGAGCACGATATATGCAGCCAGTACCTTTATCTTTTTGCTACTTCAAATATGTTTTCTATGCTCGTTCGAGGACGAACGAATGTTTAAGTGTAAGAGGATGTAACGACCCGGCCGGTCATTTTTGGAATTTAAGCCCGATCCCCCATTAATTGCTTTTCCTAAGTTTATTTATGCTATTTTGGTTTGCCGGGACATTCGGTTCTAGGATTCAGAATGTTTTGAGACACTTAGTCCCTAAATTGGAGCTTAAGAGTTGAAAAATGGTCCGTATTTGGGACAGTGTGAAGGCGAACTTGGAATGGAAATCCGATGGTTCCGTTTGCTCCATTAGGTGATTTCGGGGTTGGGAGCATGTTCGGAATGTAATTTGGAGGTCCGCTGCTCATTTAGGCTTGAAATGCCGAAGTTTGAAATTTTTGAAGTTTCGGTCCGATTGTGAATTTTTTATCCGAGGGTTGGTTTGGGATTCCAGAAGTTGCTATAGCTTTGTCATGTCATTTTGGTTGTGCGTACAAAATTTCAGGTCATTCGGACAAGTTTTGGATAGGTTTTTGATTGAAAGTGTATTTGGTTAGAATTTGACGTTCATAGGCTTGGATCTTTGATTAATTCATGTTTCCGGCGTTGTTTTAGGTGGTTTAATGATTTGAGAAAGTTTGAATGATGTTATGGGTCATGTTTGTAGGTTTGGTTAAGGTTCCGGGGGCCTCGGGTGTATTTCGGATGCCCATTGGGTTATTTTTGGAACTTGTTGGATTGCTGAACTGCTGGTATCTGGTATCCTTCTATGCGATCACATCCTTCCCTTCGCGATCACATAGAGTAATTCTAGGGGTGAAAATTTCCTTCATTGTGATCGCATGGTTCAGCTCCGCGATCGCGTAACTTTGGGCCCTCCTCTTATCCGCGATCGCATAGGGTTAGTTTCCCCTCTTACGCGATCGCATAGCGCCCTACCGCGATCGCATAGACCAATTTCAGGGCCTTCATTTTTTTCTTCTTCGTGATCGCATCTCCCTTCATGCGATCGCATTGAACAAAGGACCTGGGCAAATATAAACATTTTAAAACGAACCCATCTTCCATTTTTACAAAAACTCAAGCTAGAGAGCTTGGTTTTGGGAGATTGTTTGTGGGATTTTCATAGGCAACTATTGGGTAATGATTCCTTACTCCTCTATGACTAAAACCCACTAATCTAATCGTGATTTCAACCTTTAATTTCGGATTTTTAACTGAAAATTGGGATAAAGTTGTTAGACCTAATTGTGATGATTTGAAGGGGCATTTGACCTCCGATTTGGGAGATTTGTATATGGTTATACTCGTGAGAGTACGATGGTTCTGAAAATATAAAAATATTTTGATTCCAAGATGTTGGCTGGAGGGGCATTTTGGTCATTTTATCTATTTCCACATCTTAGCTTTAATTTTAATAGTGTAATTAGTTACTTGTGATGTTATTTACTATATGTAATTGGTTTGAATAGATTTGGGCCACTCGGAGTCGGATACTCGTGGCAAGGGCATTATTTTTAGCGGTTTTGTACCGATTCGAGGTAAGTGGCTTGTCTAACCTTGTGGGGGGCCTCTTCCCTTAAGATATCTTATGTGTTGATTTAAATGCCTTATACGCGAGGTGACGAGCGTGTACTTGTGCAAATTGTTGAAAATCCATTTTACTTGAATTTCTCAAACTGTGTTTTCTCTGTTATTTAACTGATTTAAATGCAAGAACAGTTAAAGGAATATGACTAGATAGAATTAACTGTCTAATTGCTTAATTGCCTTAATTGAAATTACGTGGAACATGTTGGGTGAGAACTTAACTGTTATTTGTAGTTGTGTATTCCATTCTCTGAGTATTTTTCCTTGTTTTTGGTTGTGTTTTACATTGTGACTGCGGGTTCAATTCCCGGAGATCCTTGTTACTGAGATGAGTGGACTGTGGGTTCAATTCTCGGAGATCATTGTTACTGATATGAGTGGACTGCGGTTTCAATTCTCGGAGATCCTTGTTACTGAGATGTGTGGACTACGGGTTCAATTCTCAGAGATCCTTATTACTGTTATGAGCCAATTGCGGGTTCAATTCCTGGACATCCTTATTACCGATTTAAATGGACTGCGAGTTCGATTCCCGGAGATCCTTTGCTACTGAGATAGTGAACTACAGGTTCAATTCCCGGGAGATCCACGGACAGTTGAGGAACACTTGCTATGTTATTTTTCCTTGTTAGTTTAATTGCTAATGGCTTCTAGCTTCTATCCTATTTTTGCTGTCACTTCAGATTATTTACTGCTTTACACTGATCGATATTGTTATTATATTATTCTCGGCAGGGCCCTGAACTTCCTCGTCACTACTCCATCGAGGTTAGGCTTGGCACTTACTGAGTACTGCTGTGGTGTACTCATGCTACTCTTCTGCACACTTTTGTTGTGCAGATCCAGGTACTTCTGATCGAGCCCATTATCGGTGATCGGAGAGCTACATTGGGAGACTTGAGGTATGCATCTGCCTCGTGTGCAGATCCGAAGAGTCTCCTTCTACTCTTCCTTATAAATAGTACTCCCTCCGTTTCAATTTATGTGAACCTATTTCCTTTTTAGTCCATGCCAAAAAGAATGACCCCTTTCCTTATTTTGAAACAATTTAACTTTATGCAATGATTTATAGCCACACAAAATAAAGGTGCCTCATTTTACACCACAAGATCAAAAGTCTTCTCTCTTTTCTTAAACTCCGTGCCCAGTCAAATGGGTTCACATAAATTGAAACGGAGGGAGTAGTTCATTTCATTTTGTTCGATTGTACAGATATTTCTTGATGATAGAGCCATAGCTTAAATTCTTTAGCCTGTATTTGATCGTGAGTTTCCGGGTCTTGGAGGTTGTTTCAGTATTTTGAGTTTAAGTGTATGTCCCAGGCGGCACTCATTACATTTTCTTATGTTATTTAGTATTAGTTTCATTGTTTTAGTAAAGGTTGTTAAATTTTCGCAATGTGTTAGGCTTACCTAGTGACGAAGACTGGGTGTCGTCATGACAGGTTCACGATTGGTGAACTAGGGTCATGACATAGTCTCACCATATATATAATAGACTAAGTTAAAATTGATCTTTCATTGCACATAGATTGATTTTGAAGAAAATATGCCTGTCATGCTACTGATCCGCCGAATAGCTTATGCAATAGCACACAATGTATATAAAAATTTTGACAATAACGCCATACATGCAAAAATTATGATACTGGTCAATATGCTCTAAGTATATTTTTATTCTCGAATTCAACTTTCATCTTCCTAAACTAAAAAATATACTTTAAATTTTCGATAATAAATGAAGTTGTGATGACCCGACTGGTAATTTTGAGTAATTGCATCCGATTTGGCAGTTTGAGGTCATGAGCAGCTATGTGTATCAACTTGTACTCATGGTTGGATTATGTTTAAGGATGAATCAGGGTCGAATTGGAGGAATGAACCTAGTTTTAGAAGCTTAAGTAGTGAGACTTTGAACGGAATTTGACTTTTGAGTAAACAGATGTGGAATGAGTTTTGGATGATGTCAGTAGCTTTGTGTGATGATTTTGGACTTAGGCGTGCATTCGAATTTGGATTTTTATTCCCGTAGGGTAATTTGAGGCATTTTGACGTAAGTTGGACAAGTTGAAGTTCAAAAAATGAAGAAGTTTGATCCATAGTTGAATTTTATGTTATAGAGGTCAGAATGCAATTCCTAAAGTTAGAACACCTCTGTTATGTCATTTGCTACTTGCCTACAAAATTTGGTATTTTTTGGAGTTGATTTGGTATGGTTTAGACGTTTGGTTGCAATTCTAGAAGTTCTTGAAGTTCGTAGTGATTTTCATGCATTTTGGTATTTGATTCGTGGTTGTAGAGGTTATTTTGGTGTTCTGATCGAGCAAGCGAGTTATGTGTTCAGACTTGTGTTGTCTCTTGGTTTGGAGCCCCGAAGGCTCAGGTGAGTTTCAAAGTGGTTTCGAGATAGCTCTCATGAATTTTGACTTTCTGGTCCTGGTTTCTTTGCATTTGCAAAGTTCTGGTCGTAAATGCAGCCATCGCATTTGCGATGCCTGGGCGGTTCGGCATTTTTCACATTTTCGATGAGGCTGCCGCATTTTCAAAGCCAACCTTCACAATTGCGAAATTTCTATCGCAAATGCGACCTTATCAGGGTAAGTCCAGGCTTCGCATTTGCTGATTTGCATCTGCGAAGCTTTCTTTACTTTTGCGAGTCCGCATTTGGGAACCCAGTATTGCAAATGCAACATCTGTAGCCTGCTAAAATTTGGGTATTCATACCAAGTTATTGGGTAAGTATCTTTAATTAATTCCCAACTATATTTTGCGATTATATCTTAGATTTAACATCAAATTCATAAGTATCAAAAGAAAAATTTGGGTGCAATTGGAAAATATTTCTAAAATGATGATTTGAAGGACCAAATGGTATCGAAATTTGATAATTGTTTTATGAGTGAACTTGTACCGGAATGGGTATTCAGATTTTGTAAATTTTGTCGGGTTCCGAAGTGCGGACCTAGGGAGTTAACTTTTTGTAAATTGTATAAGAATTATAGCTTTGTTAATTGAAATTATTTTCTAATGTATTTCTTGATGTATTCAAGTCCTTTTTGGCTAAATTGTGCCGAGCGTTGATGAATTGGTAAAGAAAAATCTAAATTGAGTATTGAATTGGACGGATTCAGGCAAGTATCTTGCCTAACCTTGTGTGGAGAACTTCTCCTTAGGATTTGAGTCTTCTATGCTAATTATAGTTCGTGCACACGAGGTGACGAGTATGTGCTCGGTCTTATTTGTGAAAAAAATTCCTTTAGGATACTTAGGTCCTTATGTTCATTAAGCGGGAAGTTTTCCAATATGATTGGGTTTCTAATTGCTTGTTTTACCTCTACGTGCTCCATGCGACATTGTTAGCTTCTCTCTAACTCTTACTTGCTACTTGGTCCTTATTTTCCTTAATTGAAGTGATCGTCCTCCTTATTATTTTTTTATCTTTTAATTGTGAATTCCTATTTTACCTTGTGCATATATGCTATGTGTCCAAATTGTTGTGGTTGTCGATGTAGGTATCATGTGCTTTATATGCCTTGTTGTTTTTGTAAAGGTTGTTGTGCTTTTTTGTTTTTTCGTGATTCTCTTGTTGCATTGTACTCATATTCTTGGTGGTAGAAATCCTTGTGATTGGGTTGTCGAATTGTTGTTGTTGTTGTTGTTGTTGATTTTAAACTATGTCCGGTTGTTGATATGTTGAGGAAGAATAATGGAGAATTGATGTTGGCTGGTGGGATTGGGCTGCACGCTGCAACAAGTAGTAATAAGGGTGGATATGTGGGATCGGGTTGCACGCCGCAACAGAAAAAATATGGGTGATGTATTGAGGAGTAATACGGGTGGACTACTGGGATCGGGTTGCACGCCACAACAAGGAGTAATAAGGGTGAATGATCATGTTCTTACTCATATGATGATATATATATACTATTTACTCTTATTGAAATTATTAAGGAGGAATAAGGGAGGATTTGTTGGATCGGTTGCACGTCATAACAAATATATACTATTTACTTTTATTATTACTGTATATATATATGTGTGTGTGTGTGTATGTGTGTGTGTATGTATTCCTCTTTAACTATTAAGTTATTCGGTGGTTTTACATTTCATTTAGGATTTAGTTGTAACTGAATACTATGAAGACCGTAATTCATTTTTTTAAGACTTTGACAATTTATTTTTGGGGTTTCACTGAGTTGCGAGGATCGGGTTATTGGCATTAAGTTGTTGACTTGGCGTTGTTCCTTGAATTCTTTCCCTAAAACTATTGCTCTAGTGAATTAACTTTTAAAGTAAATTTACTACGTTGAATCATTTCCTCCTGTTCTATTAATTTATTAGTAATATCGTGATTTAAAATTAAGGAATTAGTATACGCTCCTATACATGACTTTTAAAATTGAGCTCACCGTGTATATATATATACACCTTTCAATAATTCAAATTCTTATAAATGTTATGTCTTATTTCAATTAATTTCTCAATTAAATTTCCTTAACCCGATGATATTGAATCTTCCTTGAAAAGGAATTTCTACTAAGTTTTAATTTACTATATCCTATATTGAAGGAAATAATTCATTTGGTGTTGTATTTTATTTTAAAAACGGTATTTCAATTTATAAAAATAATTTCTAAAATTAACTTCATTTTTTTTTTGTTAATTTCATCATTTGTTTAAAAGCAGTAATTTACTTTATGTTTTATAAATGAGACTCCTTAAACATCTTAATTGCATTGGTTATGGACCATATGTATTGAGTAGCATGAGGATGACATTGTGCAAAGTGACACAGAAATATGTAGGCACAAGGTTGTTGTCACGACCCCAAATCCGGTCGTGATGGCGCCCAGCACATTGCTAAGCCAGCCCTGACCAATCCATATCAACCACGGAGCTAGAAGCTCTCTTTAACCCATTTAAGCAAATTAATTCAAGAAATAACAGCTATATATGTAACGAAAACGGGGAACCAAGTCCCATAATACATCAACTCCCATAGACCAAGGGTCAAGCGTCATGAGCCTCTACTGAACACGAGTGTATAAAGGTTTACAAGATACCAAGTGCGGAAAGAAATATCAATACAAAATCAAAAGACAAGAGGAATGAATATCGGGTCCCGCGGACTCGGCAGGCTACCTCGTATATCCCACGTATGTCGCCTCGCACAGCTTACCGGATCACCGCCGAGAGGTACCCGGATCCGCACACAAGGTGCAGGAGTAAAATGAGTACCGCCGAACTCGATGGTAATAAATAAGGGTAAGACAAATGCAGATAAGAAATTCGCAATAAAGCACTATGTAAAGCTATAATCACCTACCCTGTCATAGAATCAATCTTCACTGTACCTGTACTAACGAATACCAATAAATAGCATAACAACTAGCAGATGTAGCTAAATGCAATGCAATGTACGATATGACCGCTACGCGCGTAGCTCGACTCCAATTTTGGGTACCCGTGCTCACCGTGGGGGTTCAGACTCGTGAGGGGCTCCTACAGCCCAAGCACATCTCATAGAGATATTCCCCGCGCGTGCAGTCCGATCCAACATATATCTCGCCACGCGCGCGTAGCCCGATCCACTACTAGTCGCCTAATATGCAGTACACAGCCTCGCAAGCTCAAAAATAGTTTTTGAAAACTCTTTTATCATTTTTCGGTTGGAAAACAGTAATACCAAGTTCCAGAGATTGGAATTAGCATAATAACAAAAATAGCTCTGCGGACTAGTAGTAAACTAGCATGTCTATATGATAAGACAATGATAACGATCCTCGCGGGATCCAATAACCGGCTCACGGCCCACATGTATACTCAACCGCCCAAGGAAGGGGGTTCCTCGGCTCAAGAGTGGCCATTATCACATTATATATATATATGCAACCATCCGAGAAGGAGGTTCGACGGCTCGAGAATAGCCAATAATACAATATCAACATGTCAGACTAATATATAGTCTCCAGTTCATGATCGACCCCGCACTCTCAAGAATATGCGTGTCTCGCCGCTATACAGCGTCACAAAGTGGTATACCGGGGTTTCGAACCCGCTGGTCATCACCCACATCTATTACTCACCTCAATATAGCGCGACGACTATTTCGCAATGCCCTTGCCACGAGAATCAAGCTCCGCACGCGTAGAATCTGCTCAAATACAGTAGAAATACAACAAATTAGGCCAATGGGACTACACCCAATCAATACAACTCAATTTACATCAAAATTCCCAAAGTTGTCAAAACCCGACTTTCGGTACGCTTATCGAAAAATCACGAAAGTCACATATTCGGAACCCTCATCTCAATACGAGTCTAAGCATATCAATTTTACCAAATTCGACTCCATTTGCCCATTCAAAACATTGATTTTCTAAAGTTCAAGCCTAGGGCTAAATCCTCCATAAATTACCCCAAATTCCTCCATTTTCATGATATAATTGCATAATATTATCAACACTAATCATAGTTTAAGTCCATAGTTGATTACCTGATGATTTCCCTTGAATTTCTCTTCAAAATCGCCCAAATCGCCTCTAAAGCCGAGACCCAAATGTGTGAAATGTTCTGAAATTTTTCTAACTTCTCATACACTTAACTTACAGCGATTTTCGCTTCTGCGGAAGAATTTCCGCTCCTACGAGTCCGTATCCGCGACCAAAGGGTCGCTTCAGCGATTCCAGGCCTAGCCGGCCAATTCCGCTTCTGCGAGCAAAGGACCGCTTAAGCGCGTCCGCTTCTGCGATGAAACTTCCGCTTCTGCGGAAACATCCGCTTCTGCGCACCAGAGTCCGCTTCTGCGGACTCGCCCAGGCAGTCAAATGTCCGCTTCTGCGGACCATTCCCATTTTCTTCTCGTCCGCTTCTGCGATCACCGGCTCGCACCAGCGATGCCGCTTCAGCGGAAAGGAGTCCGCTTCTGCGGAGCCAAGCGCCCCTGCGCCCCTCGTCCGCTTCTGCGGACTCGCTCCTGCGCCCATAATTCCGCAGGAGCGGAAACAACAGAAACAGGATCCCAACCTGCAATTTCCATGATTTTCTTCCGTTTAACCATCCGAAAACACCCCGAGGCCCCCCGGACCCCAACGAAAACCACCAACATACTCCAAAACACGATACGAACTTGTTCCAATCATAAAAACACCATCCTAAACATTAAAATCACCAATTACACACGGATTCAAGCCTAAATTCTTTAAAACATTCCGAATTACACAATCAATCAAAAACCCGACTAACGACGTCCGAATGACCTGAAATTTTGCAGGCACATCCAAAATCACCTAACGAAGCTACTGCAACTGTCGGAATTCCATTCCGACCCCGGATCAAAATCTCACCTACCGATCGGATTTCGCCAAAATTCAACCTTAGCCAATGCAAGCCTAAAACTACAACGGGCCTCCAAATTCAATTCTGATCGCTCCCTTAAGTCACAAATCACCTCCCGGAACTAACCGAATCATCATAACGTGATTCCGAGCACTCTAACCAAATAGTCAACTCCGGGTTGACTTTTCCTTATTCAAGTCTCCTTCAAAAATGCTATATGCCTCATTTTCAATCCAATTCACTCCTAACTCACCCGATAGACTTTAACACCTGATATAAAAGCATAAAACATACAATTTCAACATAACGGGGTGGTAATTCCCGTGACGACGGGCCGGGTCGTCACATTCTCCCTCTCTTAAGCAAACGCTCGTCCTCGAGCGGGTCAAGAAACATACCTGAAGTCTCAAACAAGTGAGGATATCTGCTCCGCATCTCCCGCTCGGTCTCCCAAGTGGCCTCCTCCACGGGTCGACCTCTCCACTGAACCTTAACTGATGCAATCTCCTTAGACCTCAATTTTCTCACCCGACGTCCCAAAATGGCAATAGGCTCCACATCATAGGATAGATCACCATCAAGCTGAATGGTGCTGAAATCTAATACATGAGACGGATCTCCAATGTACTTCCGAAGCATAGACACATGGAATACTGGATGAACGCTGGATAAGCTGGGCGGCAAGGCTAACTCATATGCCACCTCTCCAACTCTCTTGAGTATCTCAAAAGGACCAATGTACTTGGGACTCAACTTTCCTTTCTTCCCAAACCTCATAACACCCTTCATAGGTGAAACCTTCAACAATACTCTGTCACCAACCATGAAAGACAACTCTCGAACTCTACGGTTCGCATAACACTTCTAACGAGACTGTGCTGTACGAAGCCTCTCCTGGATCAACTTTGCTCTATCCAGAGCATCCTGGACTAACTCACTCCCTATCAATCTAACCTCACCAGGCTCAAACCATCCCACGGGGGATCTACACCGCCTGCCATACAATGCCTCATACGGGGCCATCTGAATACTCGACTGATAACTGTTGTTGTAGGCAAACTAAGCAAGTGGTAGGAACTCATCCCACGAACCACCAAAATCAATCACACAAGCTCGCAACATATCCTCCAAGATCCGAATAGTGCGCTCAGACTGTCCGTCTGTCTGGGGGTGAAATGCTGTACTCAACTCAACCCGCGTACCCATCTCTCGCTGAAATGCTCTCCAAAACTGAGAAGTGAACTGAGTACCCCTGTCGGATATGATAGACACCGGGACTCCATGCAACCGAACAATCTCTCGAATAAAGATCGCTTCCAACCACTCCGAGGAGTATGTAGTACACACAGGAATGAAGTGTGCTGACTTGGTCAGCCTATCCACAATCACCCAAACTGAATCAAACTTCCTCGTTGTCCGAGGGAGTCCACTAATAAAGTCCATAGTGATCCTCTCCCATTTCCACTCGTGAATATCAATTTGCTGAAACATGCCACCGGGCCTCTGATGCTCATATTTAACCTGCTGACAGTTGAGGCACCGTGCTACATGTCTAACAATGTCCATCTTCATCTTTCTCCACCAATAATGTTGTTTCAAATCTTGATACATCTTCGCGGCTCCTGGATGGATAGAATACCGCGAGCTATGGGCCTCCTCCAGAATCAACTCACGAAGGCCATCAACATTGGGCACGCATATCCGGCCCCGCATCCTCAATACGCCGTCACTATCAATGGTGACATCTCTAGCATCATCATGCTGAACTCTGTCCCTAAGGACAGCCAAATGTGGATCATCATACTGGTGCTCACGAATACGATCATATAGAGATGACCGAGATACAACACAAGCCAATACCCTGCTGGGCTCCGAAATATCTAACCTCACTAGCCGATTGGCTAGCACCCGAACATCATAAGCAAATGGCCTCTCCTCAGCTGGAATATATGCCAAGCTCCCCATACTGACCGCCTTCCGGCTCAAAGCATCGGCCACCACATTGTCCTTCCCCGGATGATATAATATAGTAATGTCATAATCCTTCAGCAACTCAAGCCATCTCCGCTGTCTCAAATTAAGGTCTTTCTGTTTGAACAAGTGCTGGAGACTACGATGGTCGGTATACACCTCGCAAGACACACCGTACAAATAGTGCCTCCAAATCTTTCAAGGCATGAACAATGGCGGCTAGCTCCAAATCATGAACAGGATAGTTCTTCTCATGCGGCTTCAACTGCCGAGAAGCATAAGCAATTACCTTTCCTTCCTGCATCAACACACAACCTATCCCCACTCTCGAGGCATCACAATAAACGGTATACGAACCTGAAGCTGATGGCAATACTAACACTGGAGCTGTGGTCAAAGCTGTCTTGAGCTTCTGAAAGCTCTCCTCGCACTCATCCGACCACACGAATGGTGCACCCTTCTGGGTCAATTTAGTCAATGAAGAAGAAATGGACGAAAATCCTCGAACAAACCGGCGATAATATCCCGCCAAACCAAGAAAACTCCTGATCTCTGTAGCTGAGGTCGGTCTAGGACAACTCTACACCGCCTCTATCTTTTTTTGATCAACCTGAATACCATCACGAGACACCACATGTCCCAGAAATGCTACGGACTCGAGCCAAAACTCGCACTTGGAGAATTTAGCATATAGCTTCTCCTCCCTCAATCTCTGCAACACAATACTCAAATGTTGAGCATGCTCCTCCCGACTACGGGAGTAGACTAGAATGTCATCAATGAACACAATCACAAATGAATCCAAATAAGGCCTGAACACACTGTTCATCAGATGCATAAATGCTGCTGGGGCGTTGGTCAGCCCAAACGACATCACAAGAAACTCATAATGACCATATCGGGTCCCGAATGCAGTCTTCATAATATCCGAGTCCCTGATCTTCAGCTGATGATAGCCTGAACGAAGATCGATCTTAGAAAACACCCTCGCACCCTGTAACTGATCAAACAAATCATCTATGCGCGGTAGAGGGTACTTGTTCTTCACTGTCACTTTGTTCAATTGCCTATAATCAATACACATTCGCATGGAACCATCTTTCTTTTTAACAAATAATACCGGCGCACCCCACTGGGACACACTAGGACGGATGAAACCCTTATCCAGAAGTTCTTGGAGCTGCTCTTTTAGTTCTTTCAACTCGGCTGGTGCCATTCGATAAGGAGGAATGGATATGGGCTGAGTGCCCGGCACCAAGTCAATGCCAAAATTAATATCCCTGTCCGGCGGCATGCCCGGCAGGTCTGAGGGGAATACATCTGGGAAGTCCCTCACAACAGGTACAGAATCAATGCTAGGAGACTCAGCTCCCACATCTCTCACAAAAGCTAAGTACGATAAACACCCTTTTTCAACCATCTTTTGAGCTTTTAGGAACGAAATAACACGGCTAGGGACGAAATCGGTCGAACCCCGCCACTCAATCTGAGAAATACCAGGAATGGCCAACGTAACTGTCTTAGCATGACAATCCAATATAGCATGATACGGAGACAACCAGTCCATACCCAATATAACATCAAAGTCCACCATTCCCAACAATAATAAATCTGCTTGGGTCTCCAGACCCCCAATAGATATAACACATGATCTATAGACGTGATCCACAACAATCGTATCACCCACGGGGGTGGATATATGAACAGGTAAATCAAGACTACCACGAGTCGCACCCAAATGATGTGCAAAATAAGAGGACATGTATGAATATGTGGACCCTGGATCAAATAGAACAGAGGCATCTCTGTGACAGACATAAATGATACCTGTAATCACTGCATCGGAGGCAACTGCATCACGCCTGTCAGGAAGTGCATAGAATCGTGCCTGGCCTCCACCAGATCTCTCCTCGCCCCTGGGGCGACCACGAGAAGACTGACCTCCACCTCTACTAGACTGAGATGGTGCTGAAGAGGAGGGCTGATCCCTCTGCTGAGTCCTGCCCCTACGTAGTCGAGGCAATGTCTCCTCATACGGCCAAACTCACCACACTCATAACACGCACCTCGGTGCCGGGAGAAGAGGTGCCGCACTCGGGCCGGGAGGGCACCAAGCCGATGACCGATCCTCGCCGAAACCCCCGTCGACCACAACCATGCGAACCTCCGCCTCGCTCCGGGCGGCCCGAACGAGAAGGTCCAGACGAGCGACCCCGCCCGCCGGGAATGCCCTCTGACGGAGCACCGCCGAAACCGCGTAACCGCGAGGCCTCTTGGCCTCCCGCTCCTCTCTCTCTCGGCGACGATCCGCCTCAATGGAGCGTGCCATATCAGCAACCTGCTCAAACGATGATGACAGAACTCGCTCGCTGGTCATAAGAATACGGATAGAGTAGTTGAGGCCATCAATGAACCTCCTGATCCCCTCCCTCTCAGTGGGGATCATCCATGTGGCATGCCTAGCCAACTGAGTGAATGCTCATACTGGGTCACAGACATGTCGCCCTGAATCAACCACTGGAACTGGCGACGTAGCTCCTCGCGACGAGATCGAGGTACATATTTTTCTAGAAAGAGAGTAGAGAACTGCTGCCATGTGAGAGGTGCTGCTCTTGCAGGCCTACGCCTCCCAAACTCCTCCCACCAATCAAATGCGAGACCAGTGAACTGAAACGTAGTAAATGAAACTCCGCTGGACTCAAGAATACCAGCCGTACGCAGCATCTTCAGACACTTATCCAAGAAACCCTGGGCATCCTCGCCCTCGGCGCCACTAAAATGGGGTGGCTGAAGTCTGCCAAATCTCTCAAGATGGCGATGCTCGTCATCGGGCATAACCTGAACCATATGCTCTGGAGCTGGAGCTGGTGCAGCTGGAGGAATAACCGGTGCAACCATCTGAGCCGGGACCGCCTCGGCGTCCGAAGTCCCCGAACAACCGGCCGGTGCTGCGAGCCGCAGGGTCTGCTGACCACCCCCTAACCGAGATGTCGCTACAGTAGCGGTAGCTGAAACTACTCGAGCCAAACCGGAACACACCGATAATATTTGAGCAAGCGTCTCCTGAAGACCGTGAATAGCAATAGATATAGTCCGGCCCCGAAACTGGGGCCGCCGGAGCATCAACCACCGGGGCCTGCTCTCGAACCGGTACAACAAGCGGGTCAGCTGGCACCTCAGCCCGCCCTACCTCTAACTCTAGCACGACCGTGCCCACGGCCTCTAACAGGTGGCAACGGAGGTCGTCCACCTCGTCCTGATGCTCGCGTTCTCGCCATCTGCGAGAGAATAGAATATAGAAGTTCAGTTCTCGTAACAACAAGATCGCACGACAGAGTTCAAAAAAAGTGAAGTTTTCCTAAAGGTTCGCAGCCTCCCGAGGATAAGTACACGCGTCCCCGTACCGATCCACAAGACTCTACTAACCGGATCGAATGAACACCCCTAAATTACTATCTACTGTCACGACCCCAAATCCGGCCGTGATGGCGCCAAGCACACTGCTAGGCCAGCCTGAAATCCATATCAACCACGGAGCTTGAAGCTCTCTTTAACCCATTTAAGCAAATTAATTCAAGAAATAACAAACGATATATGTAACGAAAACGGGGAACCAAGTCCCATAATACATCAACTCCCATGTACCAAGGGGTCAAGAGTCACGAGCCTCTACCGAACACGAGTGTATAAAGGTTTACAAGATACCAGTTGCGGAAAGAAATGTCAATACAAAATCAAAAGACAAGAGGAAGGAATATCGGGTCCTCGCGGACTCGCAGCCTACCTCGTATATCCCACGTATGTCGCCTCGCACAGCTTACCGGATCACCGCCGAGAGGTACTCGGATCCGCACACAAGCGTGCAGGAGTAAAACGAGTACCGCCGTACTCAGATGGTAATAAATAAGGTAAGACAAATACAGATAAGAAATTCGCAATAAAGCACTATGTAAAGCTATAATCGGCTACCCCGTCATAGAATCAATCTTCACCGTACCTGTACTCAAAGAATACCAATAAATAGCATAACAAATCTAGCATATGTAGCTAAATGCAATGCAATGCACGATATGACCGCTACAGCGCGTAACTCGACTCCAATTTTGGGTACCCGTGCTCACCGTGGGGTTTCGACTCCGAGGGCTCCTACAGCCCCAAGCACATCTCATAGAGATATTCCTCGGGCGTGCGTCCGATCCAACATATATCTCGCCGCGCGCGCAGCCCCGATCCACTACTAGTCGACTAATATGCAGACAGCCTCGCATGCTCAAAAATAGTTTTTGAAAACTCTTTTATCATTTTTCACTTGAAAACAATAATACCAAGTTCCACAGATTGGAATTAGCATAATAACAAAAATAGTTGCCGACTAGTAGTAAACTAGCATGTCTATATGATAAGACAATGATAACGATCCTCGCGGGATCCAATAACCGGCTCACGGCCCACATGTATACTCAACCGCCCAAAAAGGGGGTTCCTCGGCTCAAGAGTGGCCATTATCACATAATATATATATATGCAACCATCCGAGAAGGAGGTTCGACGGCTCGAGAATAGCCAATAATACAGTATCAACAGGTCGGACTAATATATAGTCTCTAGTTCATGATCGACCCCGCACTCTCAAGAGTGTGCGTCTCTCGCCGCTATACAGCGTCACAAAGTGGTATACTGGGGTTTCGAACCCGCTGGTCATCACCCACATCTATTACTCACCTCAATATAGCGCGACGACTATTTCGCAATGCCCTTGCCACGAGAATCAAGCTCCACACGCGTAGAATCTGCTCAAATACAGTAGAAATACAACAAATTAGGCCAATGGGACTACACCCAATCAATACAACTCAATTTACATCAAAATTCCCAAAGTTGTCAAAACCCGACTTTCGGTACGCTTATCGAAAAATCACGAAGTCACATATTCGGAACCCTCATCTAAATACGAGTCTAAGCATATCAATTTTACCAAATTCGGACTCCATTTGCCCATTCAAAACATTGTTTCTAAAGTTCAAGCCTCGGGCTAAATCCTCCATAAATTACCCCAAATTCCTCCATTTTCATGATATAATTGCATAATATTATCAATACTAATCATAGTTTAAGTCCATAGTTGATTACCCGATGATTTCCCTTGAATTTCTCTTCAAAATCGCCCAAATCGCCTCTAAAGCCGAGACCCAAATGTGTGAAATGTTCTGAAATTTTTCTAACTTCTGATACACTTACTTACAGCGATTTTCGCTTCTGCAGAATATTTTCCGCTCCTACGAGCCCGTATCCGCGACCAAAGGGTCGCTTCAGCGGTTCCAGGCCTGGCCGGCCATTTCCGCTTCTGCGAGCAAAGGGCCGCTTAAGCGGGCCCGCTTCTGCGGAAACATCCGCCTCTGCGCACCATTGACCGCTTCTGCGGTCTCGCCCAAGCGGTCGAGTGTCCGCTTCTGCGGACCATGCCCATTTTCTCCCCGTCCGCTTCTGCGATCACTGGCTCGCACCAGCGACCTCGCTTCAGCGGAATGGCTTCCGCTTCTGCGTAACCAGCCGCTCCTGCGCACCTCGTCCGCTTCTGCGGACTCGCTCCTGCGCCCATAATTCCGCAGGAGCGGAAACAACAGAAACAGGATCCCAACCTGCAATTTCCATGATTTTCTTCCGTTTAACCATCCGAAAACACCCCGAGGCCCCCGGGACCCCAACGAAAACCACCAACATACTCCAAAACACGATACGAACTTGTTCCAATCATAAAAACACCATCCTAAACATTAAAATCACCAATTACACACGGATTCAAGCCTAAATTCTTTAAAACATTCCGAATTACACAATCAATCAAAAACCCGACTAAACGACGTCCGAATGACCTGAAATTTTGCAGGCACATCCAAAATCACCTAACGGAGCTACTACAACTGTCTGAATTCCATTCCGACCCCCGGATCAAAATCTCACCTACCGTTCGGATTTCGCCAAAATTCAACCTTAGCCAATTCAAGCCTATTTCTACACCGGGCCTCCAAATTCAATTCTGATCGCTCCCTTAAGTCACAAATCACCTCCCGGAACTAACCGAATCATCATAACGTGATTCCGAGCACTCTAACCAAATAGTCAACTCCGGGTTGACTTTTCCTTATTCAAGTCTCCTTCAAAAATGCTATATGCCTCATTTTCAATCCAATTCACTCCTAACTCACCCGATAGACTTTAACACCGATATAAAAGCATAAAACATACAATTTCAACATAACGGGGTGGTAATTCCCGTGACGACGGGCCGGGTCGTCACAGTTGTCACGACCCCAAACCCGGTCGTGATGGCGCCCAGCACACTGCTAGGCCAGCCCGAACAATCAACATAACTCACAGAGCAATTAGCTCACTTTCAACCATTTTAGGCATAAACAAACGTATAACAACAATAGTGGAATAACCAAGTACGGGGATCACGTCCCAAAATAATAAAAACTCCCAAAGACCAGGGGTCACGAGTCATGAGCCTCTACAAAGTATACAAAGTGTAATAGTGTCTACAACAGTGCTCCAGAGCGGAAATAGATAACAGCATGAATAGAAGTAAGCTGGTAAGAGAGTCAGGTCCTGCGGACGCGGCAGCTACCTTGACTATCCAGAAAAAAATAACTCCGAGCAGCTACTGGGTCAGGGCTGCTGTGACGCACCTGGATCTGCACACAAGGTGCAGGGAGTAAAGTGAGTACTTCCAGACTTAGTGATAATAACCAGGGGTAAGACAACGAAGGTAAGAAATCACCATATAGCACTAGGTAAAGCTATAATCAAAATACCCTGCAACAATATCAACATGACAATATCTGTATCAACAATACCAGCAGAATAATATAACAGCTAACAGGTGTAGCTAAATGCAATGCAATGCATGAATATGACCGCTACGGCGCGTAGCCCGATCCATTTGGGTACCCGAGCTCATTGTGGGGGTTCAGACTCCGGAGGGGCTCCTACAGCCCAAGCACAATATCATGATACGCTACAACGTGCAACCCGATCCACTACCAGTCAGCTAATATGCAATGCAGCCTCGCACACTCAAAAGTAGTATTGAAAACTCTTTTTATCATTTTTCAGTAGAAAAAAATATATCAGAAATTCCAGAGTTTGGAAAAACATTATGACAGTAATAGCTCAGGACTGGTATTAAAATAGCATGTCAATATCACAGAAACAATGATGACGATCCTCGTAGGATCCCAATAACTGGCTCACAGCCCAACAATATACACAACCATCCAAGTAGGTGGTTCACCGGCTCAATAGTAGCCAAAAACATAGTATAGTATCAACAGGTCGGACTAAGCCATAGTCCCCAATCATATTCGAACCCCGCACTCACAGGAGAGTACGTGTCTCGCCTCAATACAGCGTCACAAAGTGGTATACCGAGGTTTCAAACCCGCAGGTCATCACCCACACCCATTACTCACCTCGACTCGGCAACTAGTCCGCGATACCTTTGCCACGATAATTGGCCTCCACAGGTGTAGAATTTGATCAAATGTAATAGAAATGCATCAAAATAGGCTAAAGGGACATTACCCAATCGAAACAACTCGAATTACACCAAAAACCACAAAGTTGCCAAAACCCGACTTTCGCTACACTTCTCGAAAAATTATAAAACACATATTTTCTGAATCTTTGTCTCGCCACGAGTCCGTACATATAAAATTTGCCAAAATCGGAGTTCAAATGGCCCCTCAAATCTTTAATTTTCGTTTTTTTAAAAAATTTATAAATTTTCTCCAATTTCTTCCATTTGATTCACTAACACTTGATGAAAATAACCATGGAATCATTAAATAAAATCACGTTTGGATATAGAATACTTACCCCTTTGTTTAGACGAGAACAACACCACGAAAATCACCTCAATCGGAGCTCTAGAACTCAAGATGTGGCTAAAATGCCAAATTATTTTTTCCGATTACTGTTCATGCGTCCATGCACTGTTCACCAGTGCGGGACACTGTTCACGCGTGCCTGGTACTGTTCACGCTGCTAAAAAATTCAGCAACTATCCAAAATAATTGCAGCAACTTTTATTTTCACTAAAATAGTTTTAACTCCATTCGAACTCGGAATTTGACGATTATTTTTCCTATGGCTCCGTAATTTCGATACGGATCCAGTGGTTAAAAAAAACTGAATTTGGATCTCATTTTCTCAGTGCAACATCAATTTTGCTCGTTAAACAATTAAATCACATTTCGCGTCAAAAATTCAATCGCGACTTGATGAAATTAAACCAAAATTTTTGGATCAGTCCTATAATTTATTATTTAAATTCTCGAAGTCTTGAAATCAAATTTGGATCTCTAGAACTAAAAATAGACCTTTGGATCATTACATTTATGCTCAAAACGACAAAAATATTCCAAAAATGACCCGTTGGGCATCCGAAACACACCCGAGACCCTCGGGACCACAACCAATATCACCATACGGATCTATTCCCAGACTCGGAATCCCAAACGGACATTTATAACTCTAAAATGCCTTCCAACCCAAATTTATGAAATTCTTTTGAAATACTAACTTCCACCATATATGCCGAAATGCTCACGGGTTATCAAAAACCTAATCCTGACATACGCCCAAGTTCACAATCATCATACGAGCATGCTGGAACTTTCAGATCCCAATTCTAAGGTCATTTACTCAAAATTCCAATCCTAGTTCATTTCTTCAACTTTAAGCTTTCAAAATGAGAATTTCTATTTAGATTTGACTCCAAACTTCCTGAATTTTAATTTTGACCATACACACAAGTCAATATACCTGAGATGAAGCTTTTCATGGCCTCAATCTACTAAATGACGCGTCGGAGCTCAAAATGACCGGTCGAGTCGTTACAATCTCCCCCACTTAAACATACGTTCGTCCTCGAACGTGCTGAGAAGTACAATGATGTAGTCTCAAATAACTTGTTTAACACATCATGCACCTTCCCGTGCTACCACTACTTAGTTGAGCACATTAGCTATATAATTCTGTAGATATAATTCTTTATTCAAGCGAATAAGCCATTAGGCCAAATTCCAACATCTTGAATTTCCTGCCAAGTCTTTTTCCATCATTCGACCACCATATCAATCTCCACACGTTGTACCCAAACATTAATGCATAACTTTGTTGAATTCACACTTCGCATCACTTTACTCATATGACCACAGTAACATTTTTTATTTACCGCAGTTGCCTACAATACCCAAATACCGATGGAAACCTCTTATTAGTTGAACTCTTATCCCTAACACCTTCATATACTGCCAACGATAAATAAAACACGAGCTAAACCGTAACAATTCCTCAGATCAACCATTTATGAAGCCATTTCTCTTTTGACTGATATTACAACGGATTTTGGAGCCAAACCTCGATATTACCTTTCTATCTAGCTGAAATCACGTATGTTCGCATTCATTAATGACTCCAACGATCATTTCGATTATAACACACCACACTGATAACATGACACCTCCTCATCGGCCTAAGCCACGACGAGCACAACATAGGCTCCAATAAGAAATGATCTGAACACACTAGAATCATGACAATTGACTCACACAAAGAGCTATAATTCAATTCCTCTGTACCATCATAATATAGAACTGACATCCCGTCTCGCATTATTGAAATAGAATACCTGAATCCTCCTCGAAAGGTCATAACATCATGTGGCCTTGCCACAACTTATGATTCCATCCAAACACCATTACCCATGAAGCACCTCAAGTCATCATGCTCAAAATAGTCAGCCACGCACAGATTTAGGTTTGAACTCAAGCAATCAATCTCACCCGCGGTGAAACAATTAATATACACTATAAAATCTTGTAAGGACACAACCGATGCGCCATTTGCCGAGCGACACCCAACACTGACTTTTCTCAGAAACTAGGTAGTATTTTATAAGAGGTAACATATAGAAAACTGTTCTCCACATCACACGGTTGCGGCGTGCAACCCACTCCAAATAACATACCCGTGGCGGCGTGCCACCCGATCCAGATACCATACCTATGGCGATGTGCCACCCGATCCAAATAACCTGTGGCGGCGTGCCACCCGATCCACGGATGAATCTCGCAAAAAGAAATGCACACCGAGTCAAATTGCTCATTACAATAGACTTATATAGCCTAAATCTCGTTCACAAGAAACGCATCTGACAAAGTTCCTCAATACCGGAACTGAATCAACGGTAGAAACCTTTGCACTGATATCCGCAACGAAGGCCCAACTGATACAGCAATACCTACAAGCCGTCCACTGGTCCTGGGGTACAACTACCCTGCTGGAGCATACTATAATGCACCATGCTACATAATTTGTGCCATTTCCGACATAGTCCATATCACATTAGTCTAGACAACCTGACTTATGACGACCTGTCTGCAATCAAGTATCATAACCCAAATTCATCATATCAAGCTAAGAGAGAGCCACTAGGGCTTCTAATTTCCAATAATTGCTAAACGGCACCGATACACACGATATACAACCACTGCATAGGCGTATTACGAGAACTTCTTGTCTCCCTCACCTATATAACACATGAATCACTATGCATGATTCCACACTCCACTGTACGAATACATAACATACATCAAGCATCCATTCATACCGCGAAAGCCATTCAAAACATTTCCTATGCCATCAAAACTCAATCATCACAGTCGATCCAACAATAGAATACCACCATACCACTAGATATTATCAGTTTATATTACCTTGTCCTTTTTTACCATATACCCTGCCAAATCACTAGAATAGCAATATCATTTTTCTTTAATCACCAGAAAGATCGATTCTTAAATCACCTGCAGCTGCCCCCGCTCAAGAATTTTAATGACTTCCCATATATTATGAATTGATCTCAAAACCTTGAACATGCCATTATCAACTTTCCATAGCACATCACATATACCATACCACACTAAGATAACATGGAAACTTCTATCCCTTCCCTACGTTGCAAACATCGGCGCACTCAACTAGTCAAGGACTTTCATGATCCTATATAGAGGAAAACTCATTACACATTCCAAGCTCCGCATACCAACAGGAAATACACTCATTTTCAAACCACGGTAAAACACATCACAAACTCTTTCTTCCAATTCATTGCATAAGTTTAACTGTCAGGACTGAGTTCTTCTACCCACATCGAGCTACGCAACTGCCAGCACTCAAGAGCTTTGTTGCACAATATCTGCAAGACTTATTACTTCGAACACATACCAAGAATTAATCGTATCATTATCATACCATTTTGGTTTATTAACAAGTTGTTCCATTTACCCAATTTCCTTTCCGATTCATCTTTAATTTAATATTAGCCTTTACTGTAGCACCACAATACCTCAACTCATGTTACCACACAAGACTCGTACATAAGACCGCACGATCTAAGACCCATAGGTCACTTAATACTCTATCAATGTTTCCCAAAAGTACCACATTCTACAATACTTTATTTTGAAGAACTTCCTGCGATTTTGAGTTCGTTATCATCACCTTCCAATACAGATACATAGAATCCCATCATTCATATAATATAACATAAGTCTTGATCTCTTCTAACGAAATCACCGCCTTTAGCCACATACACAATCTTAAGACACCTGATTGTTACAACCAAAATATTGAACACCGCAAAACTATTTTCGGGCGTCATTCACCCTTATTCAGATGCAATTCAACTATCTTATTGAACAGAACCACTCGTGCCTTGTTAGAACTCTGACACCGCAGAACATGATTATATACATATACAATTAGCTATCTTTATTTTCTATATACCGAACATTCTTTACCAATAACAGTTCAAATCATCCTAGTATTTCTTCACATCTACGAAGCACCATAACCTTTATCAGAATTTTCCCAACATACTTAGAGACAGAACCAACATAGCACACAATAGTTCAATCATTTAATCAATAACAACCTCCCAAACTTGGCTCGGAGCCATATATCAAAGCACTTTTAGCCACTCATAGCATTCTTACTCAAATGATGCCACAATGTTATAGTGAGATTAAACTCAAGTCATTTACAAGCTTCGGCGGAGACTCGAATCATCAAAAATCTTAACTATTTTTCAATTCTTGTATTCATTCACACACAACAGTTAAGCTCATTCTTTAGGTGACAAAATCTTTTCTAAGTCCCAATTTTTCCAAAATTTTTGACAGAGTTTCCTTTGTAATTTGGCATATCCACATGCCAGAGAATCACCAAAACCATCCTAACAATACATTCACAACTCGACAAGACATCACAATGCATATCAACAACATTAGTCTCAATACTATTCGAATCATATTATCAAAATTGATACATGAACCTGCAATGCACCTGCTCGATGCGTACACAGACGTGTGGAAGGAATTTCAAAAATTATATCTCAAGCTGAATCAAGTACGCACGATAATAATTCCAAGAAATGTAAAGTGTTTCCTAAAGGTATGCAGCCTCCCGAGGATAAATACAGGTGTCCCCGTACCGATCCACGAGACTCTACCAACCGGCTCAAGACTCATGAAACCTAGTAACCTAGGCTCTGATACCAACTTGTCACGACCCCAAACCAGGTCGTGATGGCGCCCAGCATACTGCTAGGCCAGCCTGACCAATCAACAGAACTCACGGAGCTATTAGCTCACTTTCAACCATTTTAGGCATAAACAAAGGTAGAACAACAATAGTGGAATAACCAAGTATGGGGATCACGTCCCAAAAGAATAAAAACTCCCAAAGACCAGGGGTCACGAATCATGAGCCTCTACAGAGTATACAAAGCGTAATAGTGTCTACCAAAGTGCTCCAATGCGGAAATTGATAACAACATGAATAGAAGTAAGCTGGAAAGAGAGTCAGGTCCTGTGGACGCGGTAGCTACCTTGACTATCCAGAAATAAATAACTCCGAGCAGCTACTGGGTTAGTGCTGCTGTGACGTACCTGGATCTGCACACAAGGTGCAGGGAGTAAAGTGAGTACTTCCAGACTTAGTGGTAATAAGAAGGGTAAGACATCGAAGGTAAGAAATCACAATATAGCACTAAGTAAAGCTATAATAAAAATACCCTGCAACAGTATCAACATGATAGTATCTGTATCAACAATACCAGCAAAACAATATAACAGCTAACAAGTGTAGCTAAATGCAATGCAATGCGATGCGTGAATATGACCGCTACGGCATGTATCCCGATCCATTTGGGTACCCGTGCTCACTGTGGGGGTTCAGACTCTGGAGGGGCTCCTACAGAGCAAGCACAATATCCTGATACGCTGCGGCGTGCAGCCCGATCCACTACCAGTCAGCTAATATGCAATGCAGCCTCGCACACTCAAAAGTAGTATTGAAAACTCTTTTTATCATTTTTCAATAGAAAACAGTATATCAGAAATTCCAGAGTTTGAAAAAATATTATGACAGTAATAGCTCAGGACTGGTAATAAAATAGCATGTCAATATCACAGAAACAATGATGACGATCCTTGCAGGATCCCAATAACTAGCTCACAGCCCAACAATGTACACAACCATCCAAGTAGGAGGTTCACCAGCTCAATAGTACCTAAAAACATAGTATAGTATTAATAGGTCGGACTAAGCCATAGTCCCCAATCATATTCGACCCCGCACTCACAGGAAAGCACGTGTCTCGCCTCAATACAGCATCACAAAGTGGTATACGGGGGTTTCGAACCCGCTGGTCATCACCCACACCCATTACTCACCTCGACTCGGTTGGAGGACTAGTCCGCAATGCCCTATCCACGAGAATCGGCCTCCACGGGGTAGAATCTGATCAAAATCAATAGAAATGCATCAAAATAGGCTAAAGGGACATTACCCAATCGAAACAACTCGAATTACACTAAAAACCACAAAGTTGCCAAAACCCGACTTTAGGTACGCTTCTCGAAAAATTATAAAACTCACATTTTTGGAATCCTCATCTCGCCACGAGTCCGTACATATAAAATTTACCAAAATCGGAGTTCAAATGGACCCTCAAATCTTTAATTTTCGTTTTTTTGAAAAATTTACAATTTTTCTCCAATTCCTTCTATTTGATTCACTAACACTTGATGAAAATAACTATGGAATCATTAACTAAAATCACGTTTGGATATAGAATATTTACCCCCTTGTTGAGACGAGAACAACGTCGCAAAAATCACCTCAATTGGAGCTCTAGAACTCAAGATGTGGTTAAAATGCCAAATTATTTTTTCCGATTACTATTCATGCATCCAGGCACTGTTCACACGTGCGGGACACTCTTCACGCGTGCCTGGTACTGTTCACGCTGCTAAAAAATTCAGCAACTATCCAAAATAATTGCAGCAACTTTTATTTTCACTAAAATAGCTTTAACTCCGTCATACGAACTCGGAATTTGACGATTCCTTTTCCTATGGCTCCGCAATTTCGATACGGATCCTGTGGTTCAAACAAAACTGAATTTGGATCTAATTTGCTCAGTGCAACATCAATTGTTCTCGTTAAACAATTAAATCATATTTCGCGTCAAAAACCCAATTGCGACTTGATGAAATTAAACCAAAATTTCCGTATCAGTCCTATAATTCATTATTTAAATTCTCGAAGTCTCGAAATCAAATTTGGATCTCTAGAACTAAAAATAGACATTTGGATCATTGCATTTATGCTCAAAACGACAAAAATCTTCCAAAAATGACCCGTTGGGCATTCGAAACACACCCGAGACCCTCGGGACCACAACTAAAAATACAAAATCAACCTAATACTTCATTAAAACTTGCTCGGATCAAAAAAACCCTACCTTAAACATCACAAATCACCAAAATCCAAGAATTCGGTTCAAACTTAAACTTAAACTTTCAAAATTCACATTCGATCAAAAACCCGACCAAACGATATCCGAATGACCTAAAAATTTTCATACATATCCAAAATCACTAACGAAGCTACTGCAACTGTCGTAATTCCATTCCGGATCCCATATCAAAATATCACCTATCGATCGGATTCCGCCAAAATTCCAACTTCGCCAAAATAGGCTAACTTCTTCACCGGACCTCCAAAATTACTTCCGATTGCGCTCCTAAGTCTTAAATCATCCCTCGAAACTAACCGAATCATCAGAATTCTGTTCCGATCCCTCTAACTCATAAGTCAACGTTGAGTTGATTTTTTAACTTAAGAGAGATTAATTATCCCATTTCCTACCAAAATCGATCCGAATTGACTTAAATTTTGCACACAAGTCATATTCGATATTACGGACTTGCACCAACTTTCGGAATCACATTCCGACCCCGATATCAAAATTTTCACTTCCGGCCGAATTTTCTCATAAGCCTTCAAATTCCTATATTTAGCCAAATGACTTCAAAATGACTTCCGGACTTCCGAATTCACTTCCGATCGCGTTCCCAACTCTAGAATCACCATACGGATCTATTCCCAGACTCAGAGTCCCAAACAGACATCTATAACTCTAAAATGCCTTCCAACCCAAATTTATGAAATTCTTCTAAAATACTAACTTCCACCATATACGCCGAAATGCCCACGAGTTATCAAAAACCTAATCCGGACATACGCCCAAGTTCAAAATCATCATAGGATCATGGCTGAACTTTCAGATCCCAATTCCGAGGTCATTTACTCAAAATTCCAATCCTAGTTCATTTCTTTAACTTTAAGCTTTCAAAATGAGAATTTTCATTTAGATTTGACTCCAAACTTACTGAATTTTAATTATGACCATACACACAAGTCAATATACATGAGATGAAGTTGTTCATGACCTCAATCTGCTGAATGACGCGTCGGAACGCAAACCGGTCGGGTCGTTTCAAAGGTGTCATGTGTGCTCTATGATATGAGACACCGAGGATTGAGATGGTCGGGACTGTGTATTAGAAATGATGTGATTGATTGAGTTGGCATTACCTTCTTTGTTTGAACATATTCTCACTTGTCTATATCCCAGTTATGTTGGTGTTAAATTAATTGGTTATCGTTCGTTACTATTTGTGTTTCCTTTTATTGTCTCTACTGTTTGTAGTGGAATTTTTTCCTGCTATTGTTATTACTTTGTTATCTTTCTCTTGGTAGCTCATTATCATATCCTGTTCAATTTATTTGACTAGTAGCTGTCTTGACTGTTCCACGTTACTACCCCACCGAGGTTAGTCTTAATACTTACTTGGCATCGCCATGATATGTTCATACTATACTTCTGTATATTTTTTTATACAGACCCGGGTATTTGATTGATAGTAGAGGTGCGTGATCGTCACGATGGAGACTCAAGGTAAACCTGTTGTTGCGTTCGCAGGCCTCGGAGGCACCTTCATTTGTACTTATTTTTATTTGTTCCTTTTGTTCTGGATCATTGACGTATTTATATTGTATAATTACTCTTAGAAAGACCTATGAATATGACGTATTTATATTGTATAACTACATGAATAACACGAATCGTGACATTATTCTTTAATCGATAAAATAGGAAGATTTCAGATCAAATCGCTAGTTAAAATGAAGAGACCATGAATATGCACTTTTTATCCTAAATCTAGTGAACAGGAGTGCTACTTCAATTCTACAACACCAAAAAGTTTGAACTCAAAAACCTCACTGAAGAATAACTAGCGAGTGAAACATATTATATGACTATTTTAATAAAGCACATGTTATCTACCAAACAAAGTATTTTGTTCCCCTCGAGCAAAAAATCCATTCAAGATCAAAACAATCAATTAAAAGCAATTTAATGAAAAATATCGACCAAGCAAGCACGAAACTCTATCCATTCAAAAATGGCACATTTCAAGCTTAATCTATAGCAAATAGAGAAAACAACGAGAAGAGAAAGTCTGCGAGGAACCTGTTAGAATAAACCCTTTGAATATACGGGCAGAATGAAGAATTCAGCTACAAACGCAAAGTTCAAAATCCGGCAGTGACAGAGTGTCACGACCCCAAATCCAGTCGTGATGGCGCCCAGCACATTGCTAAGCCAGCTCGACCAATCAATATCAACCACGGAGCTAGAAGCTCTCTTTAGCCCATTTAAGCATATTAATTCACGAAATAACAGCGATACATATAACAAAAACGGGGAACCCAAGTCCCATAATACATCAACTCCCATAGACCGAAGGGTCAAGAGTCACGAGCCTCTACTGAACATAAGTGTATAATAGTTTACAAGATACCAAGTACGGAAAGCAATGTCGATACATAATCACAAGTAAGAAGGAATATCGGCTCCCGCGGACTCTGCAACTACCTCGTATATCCCACAGTCGTCGCCTGAACAGCTACCGGATCACCGCCGAGAGGTACCCGGATCTGCACACAAGGCGAGTGAGTAAAATGAGTACCGCCAGACTCAGTGGTAACAAACAAGGGTAAGACAATGCAGATAAGAAATCCGCAATAAAGCACTATGTAAAGTCGTAATCAAATACCCTGTCACAGAATCAATATCAACTGTACTCGTACCAACAAGCACCAAGAAAACAAGATAATAGCTAGCAGTATGTAGCAAAATGCAATGCAATGCATGATATGACCGCTACGCGCGTAGCTCGATCCAATTTGTGTACCCGTGCTCACCGTGGGGGTTCAGTACTCGGAGGGCTCCTACAACCCAAGCACAATATCACCGCGGCATGCAGTCCGATCCAACATATATACCGTCGCGGCGCGCAGCCCGTCCACTACCAGTCGACTAATATGCAAATACAGCCTTGCAGTGCTCAAAAGTAGTTTGAAAACCCTTTTTATCATTTTTCAGCTGGAAAACAGTAATACCAAGTTCCAGAGATTGGAAATAGCATGATAACAGAAATAGCTACGGACCGGTAGTAACTAGCATGTCAATATGATAAGACAATGATAACGATCCTCGCGGGATCCAATAACCGGCTCACGGCCCACAAGTATACTCAACCACCCAAGAAGGGGGTTCAACGGCTCAAGAGTAGCCAATATCACAGTATAATATGCAACCATCCGAGAAGGAGATTCGACGGCTCATGAATAGCCTAATATCATAACACAGTATCAGCAAGTCGGACTAAGCCATAGTCCCCAATCACAATCGACCCGCACCCACATAAGCGTACGTGTCTCGCTGCTATACAGCATCACAAAGTGGTATACCGGGGTTTCGAACCCGCTGGTCATCACCCACATCTATTAGTTACCTCAATACGGCACGACGACTACTCTGCAATGCCCTTTCCACGAGAGTCAAGCTTCGCACACGTAGAATTTGATCAAATAAAGTAGAAATACAACAAATTAGGCCAATGGGACGACACCCAATCAATACAACTCAATTTACATCAAAATTCCCAAAGTTGTCAAAACCCGACTTTCGGTACGCTTGTCGAAAAATTACAAAAGTCACATATTCTGAACCCTCATCTCGATACGAGTCTAAGCATATCAATTTTACCAAATTCGGACTCCATTTGCCCATTCAAAACCCCGATTTTCTAAAGTTCAAGCCTAGGGCTAAATCCTCCATAAATTACCCCAAATTCCTCCATTTTCATGATATAATTGCATAATATTATCAATACTAATCATAGTTTAAGTCCATAGTTGATTACCCGATGATTTCCCTTGAGTTTCTCTTCAAAATCGCCCAAATCGCCTCTAAAGCCGAGACCCAAATGTGTGAAATGTTTCTGAAATTTTTCTAACTTCTAATACAATTAATTCACTGCGATTTTCGCTTCTGCGGACCATTTTCCGCCCCTGCGGAACCGCTTCTGCGACCAATTGGTCGCTTCTGCGAACCCAGGCCTATTTGGCCAATCCCGCTCCTGCGATACACGGACCGCTCCTGCGGGTCCGCTTCTGCGGAAATTCTTCCGCCCCTGCGGTCCTTTCCGCCTCTGCGATCAAGAGTCCGCTTCTGCGGACTCGCCTATGCGATCGACCTTCCGCTTCTGCGGACTTCCCATCTCGCCTCTTGACCGCTTCTGCGGTCTCCTCTACGCTCCTGCGACGCCGCTTCAGCGGAGAAGATTTCCGCTTCTGCGAAGCCAAGCGCTCCTGCGCCCCCTCGTCCGCTCCTGCGGACTCGCTCCTGCGTCCCCATTTCCGCAGGAGCGAAAACAACATAACCAGAGTCAAAACCTGCAATTTTCCACATTTTCTCCCGTTTAACCATCCGAAAACACCACGAGGCCCCCGAAACCTCATCCAAACACACCAACACATCTTAATACCTTATTCGAACTTGCTCAAATCCTCAAAACACGTCTAACAACATCAAAACCCATAATTCGCATCGAATTCAAGCCTAAATTCCTTAAAACATTCCGAATTACACAATCATTCAAAAACCCGACTAAATAACGTCCGAATGACCTGAAATTTTGCATGCACATCCAAAATCACCTAACGGAGCTACTGCAACTGTCGTAATTTCATTCCGACCCCTGGATCAAAATCTCACCTACCGTTCGGATTTTGCCAAAATTCAACCTTAGCCAATTCAAGCCTATTTCTACACCGGCCTCCAAATTCAATTCCGATCGCTCCCCTAAGTCACAAATCACCTCCCGGAACTAACCGAATCATCAGAATCCGATTCCGAGCCCTCTAACCAAATAGTCAACTCCGGGTTGACTTTTCTTATTCAAGTTTCCTTCAAGAAGGCTATATGCCTCATTTTCAATCCAATTCACTCCTAACTCACCCGATAGACTCTAACACTGATATAAAATCATAAAACATGTAATTACAACATAACGGGGTGGTAATTCCCATGACAACGGGCCGGGTCGTCACATTCTCCCCCTCTTAAGCAAATGCTCGACCTCGAGCGGGTCAAGAAACATACCCGAAGTCTCAAACAAGTGAGGATATCTGCTCCGCATCTCCTGCTCGATCTCCCAAGTGGCCTCCTCCACGGGTCGACCTCTCCACTGAACCTTAACTGATGCAATCTCCTTAGACCTCAATTTTCTCACCTAACGTCCCAAAATGGCAATAGGCTCCACATCATAGGATAGATCGCCATCAAGCTGAATGGTACTGAAGTCTAATACATGAGACGGATCTCCAATGTACTTCCGGAGCATAGATACATGGAATACTGGATGAACGCTGGATAAGCTAGGCGGCAAGGCCAACTCATATGCCACCTCTCCAACCCTCCTGAGTATCTCAAAAGGACCAATGTACCTGGGACTCAACTTTCCTTTCTTCCCGAACCTCATGACCCCCTTCATGGGTGAAACCTTCAGCAATACTCTATCACCAACCATGAAAGACAACTCTCGCACCCTACGGTCTGCATAACTCTTCTGGCGAGACTGTGCTGTGCGAAGCCTCTCCTGGATCAACTTTGCTCTATCCAGAGCATCCTGGACTAACTCAGTCCCTATCAACCTATCCTCACCAGGCTCAAACCATCCCACGGGGGATCTACACCGTCTGCCATACAATGCCTCATACGGGGCCATCTGAATACTCGACTGATAACTATTGTTGTAGGCAAACTCAGCAAGTGGTAGGAACTCATCCCACAAACCACCAAAGTCAATCACACATGCTCGCAACATATCCTCCAGAATCTGAATAGTACGCTCAGACTGCCCATCTGTCTGGGGGTGAAATGCAGTACTCAACTCAACCCGCGTACCCATCTCTCGCCGAAATGCTCTCCAAAACTGAGAAGTGAACTGAGTACCCCTGTCGGATATGATAGACACTGGGACTCCATGCAACCGGACAATCTCCCGAATAAAGATCGCTATCACCCGCTCCGATGAGTAGGTAGTGCTAACTGGAATAAAGTGAGCTGACTTGGTCAGCCTATCCACAATCACCCAAACAAAATCAAACTTCCTTGCTGTCCGAGGGAGTCCAGTAACAAAGTCCAAAGTGATCCTCTCCCATTTCCACTCAGGAATATCAATGCGCTGAAATACGCCACCGGGCCTCTAATGCTCGTACTTAACCTGCTGACAGTTGAGGCACCGTGCTACATGTCCGACAATGTCCATTTTCATCTTTCTCCACCAATAGTGTTGTTTCAAATCTTGATACATCTTCGCGGCTCCATGATGGATAGAATACCGCGAGTTATGGGCCTCCTCCAGAATCAACTCACGAAGGCCATCAACATTGGGCACACATATCCGGCCCTGCATCCTCAATACGCCGTCACTATCAATGGTGACATCTCTAGCATCATCATGCTGAACTCTGTCCCTAAGGACAGCCAAATGTGGATCATCATACCGGCGCTCACGAATACGATCATATAGAGATGACCGAGATACAACACAAGCCAATACCCGGCTGGGCTCCGAAATATCTAACCTCACTAGCCGATTGGCTAGCACTTGAACATCATGAGCAAATGGCCTCTCCTCAGCTGGAATATATGCCAAGCTCCCCATACCTGACCGCCTTCCGGCTCAAAGCATCGGCCACCACATTGGCCTTCCCCGGATGATATAATATAGTAATGTCATAATCCTTCAGCAACTCAAGCCATCTCCGCTGTCTCAAATTAAGGTCTTTCTGTTTGAACAAGTGCTGGAGACTACGATGGTCTGTATACACCTCACAAGACACACCGTACAAATAGTGCCTCCAAATCTTCAAGGCATGAACAATGGCGGCTAGCTCCAAATCATGAACAGGATAGTTCTTCTCATGTGGCTTCAACTGCCGAGAAGCATAAGCAATTACCTTACCTTCCTGCATCAACACACAACCTATCCCCACTCTCGAGGCATCACAATAAACAGTATATGAACCTGAAGCTGATGGCAATACTAATACTGGAGCTGTGGTCAAAGCTGTCTTGAGCTTCTGAAAGCTCTCCTCACACTCATCCGACCACACGAATGATGCACCCTTCTGGGTCAATTTAGTCAATGAAGAAGTAATGGATGAAAATCCCTGAACAAACCGGCGATAATATCCCGCCAAGACAAGAAAACGCATAATCTCTGTAGTTGAGGTCGGTCTAGGCCAACTATGCACCGCCTCTATCTTTTTCTGATCAACCTGAATACCATCACGAGACACCACATGTCCCAGAAATGCTACGGACTCGAGCCAAAACTCGCACTTGGAGAATTTAGCATATAGCTTCTCCTCCCTCAATCTCTGCAACACAATACTCAAATGTTGAGCATGCTCCTCCCGACTACGGGAGTAGACTAGAATGTCATCAATGAACACAATCACAAATGAATCCAAATAAGGCCTGAACACACTGTTCATCAGATGCATAAATGCTACTGGGGCGTTGGTCAGCCCAAACGACATCACAAGAAACTCATAATGACCATATCGGGTCCCGAATGCAGTCTTCATAATATTTGAGTCTCTGATCTTCAGCTGATGATAGCCTGAACGAAGATCGATCTTAGAAAACACCCTCGCACCCCTGTAACTGATCAAACAAATCATCTATGCGCGGTAGAGGGTACTTGTTCTTCACCGTCACTTTGTTCAATTGCCTATAATCAATACACATTCGCATGGAACCATCTTTCTTTTTAACAAATAATACCGGCGCACCCCACGGGGACACACTAAGGCGGATGAAACCCTTATCCAGAAGCTCTTGAAGCTGCTCTTTCAGTTCTTTCAACTCAGCTGGTGCCATCCGATAAGGAGGAACGGATATGGGCCGAGTGCCCGGCACCAAGTCAATGCCAAAATCAATATCCCTGTCCGGCGGCATGCCCGGCAGGTCTGAGGGGAATACATCTGGGAAGTCCCTCACAACAGGTACAGAATCAATGCTAGGAGACTCAGCTCCCACATCTCTCACAAAATCTAAGTACGATAAACACCCTTTTTCAACCATCTTTTGAGCTTTTAGGAACGAAATAACACGGCTAGGGACAAAATCAGTCGAACCCCGCCACTCAATCTGAGAAATACCAGGAATGGCCAACGTAACTGTCTTAGCATGACAGTCCAATATAGCATGGTACGGAGACAACCAGTCCATACCCAATATAACATCAAAGTCCACCATACCCAACAATAACAAATCTGCCTGGGTCTCCAGACCCCCAATAGATATAACACAGGATCTATAGACATGATCCACAACGATCGTATCACCCACGGGGTGGATACATGAACAGGTAAATCAAGACTACCACGAGTCGCACCCAAATGACGTGCAAAATAAGAGGTCATGTATGAATATGTGGACCCTGGATCAAATAGAACAGAGGCATCTCTGTGACAGACATAAATGATACCTGTAATCACAGCATCGGAGGCAACTGCATCACGCCTGTCAGGAAGTGCATAGAATCGCGCCTGGCCTCCACCAGATCTCTCCTCGCCCCTGGGACGACCACGAGAAGACTGACCTCCACCTCTACTAGACTGGGATGGTGCTGAAGATGAGGGCTGATCCCTCTGCTGAGTCATGTCCCTACGGAGTCGAGGGCACTGTCTCCTCACGTGGCCAAACTCACCACACTCATAACATGCACCTGGTGCTAGAGAAGGGGACTGAAGGGAACCCCTTGCCGCAGAAGAACCCTGGGCTGAAGAAGTAGGTGCTGCACCCTGGGCTGGAAGGGCACTAAGCGATGACTGACCCTGCTGAAACCCCTGTCGACCACGACCATAAGAACCTCCGCTCTGCTCTGGGCGGCCTGAATGAGAAGGTCTAGATGAGCGACCTCTGCTCTGCTGGGAATGCCCTCTAGATGGAGCACCACCGAAACTGCCAGAACCACGAGGCCTCTTGGCCTCTCGCTCCTCTCTCTCTCGGCGACGATCCGCCTCAATGGAGCGTGCCATATCAACAACCTGCTCAAATGATGATGACAAAACTCTCTCTCTGGTCATAAGAATGCGGATAGAGTAGTTGAGGCCATCAATGAACCTCCTGATCCTCTCCCTATCATTAGGGATCATCCATGTGGCATGCCTAGCCAACTGTGTGAATCTAAGCTCATACTGAGTCACAGACATGTCGCCCTGAACCAACCACTCGAACTGGCGACGTAGCTCCTCGTGACGAGACTAAGGTACATATTTCTCCAGAAAGAGAGTAGAGAACTGCTTCCATGTGAGAGGTGCTGCTCCTGCAGGCCTACGCCTCTCAAACTCTTCCCAGCAATCAAATGTGGGACCAGTGAACTGAAAGGTAGTAAATGAAACTCTGCTGGACTCAAGAATACCAGCCGTCCGCAATATCCTCTGACACTTGTCCAAGAAACCATGGGCATCCTCGCCCTCCACGCCACTGAAATGGGGTGGCTGAAGTCTACCAAATCTCTCAAGACGACGCTGCTCGTCATCAGGCATAACCTGAACCATATGCTCTGGAGCTGGAGCTGGTGCAGCTGGAGGAATAACCGGTGCAACCACCTGAGCGGGGACCGCCTCTGGCGTCTGAAGTCCCTGAACAACCGGGTCAGGTGTGCGAGCTGCAGGGGTCTGCTGACCACCCCCTGTCTGAGATGTCGCTGCAGCAGCGGTAGCTGAGACTACCTGAGCCAAACCGGAACACACCGATAATATCTGAGCAAGAGTCTCCTGAAGACCAGGAATAGCAATAGATACAGTCTGGCCCTGAACTGGGACTGCTGGAGCATCAACCACTGGGGGCTGCTCCTGAATTGGTACAACAGGCGGGTCAGCTGGCACTGACTCAGCCGCCCTACCTCTACCTCTAGCACGACCGCGCCCACGGCCTCTAACAGGTGGCAACGGAGGTCGTCCACCTCGTCCTGATGCTCGCGTTCTCGCCATCTGCGAGAGAATAGAATATAGAAGTTCAGTTCTCAGAACAACAAGATCGCACGACAGAGTTCAAGAAAAGTGAAGCTTTCCTAAAGGTTCGCAGCCTCCCGAGGATAAGTACAGGCGTCCCCGTACCGATCCACAAGACTCTACTAACCGGCTCAAGACTCACGAGGCCTAGTAAACCTAGGCTCTGATACCAACTTGTCACGACCCCAAATCCGGTCGTGATGGCGCCCAGCACATTGCTAAGCCAGCTCGACCAATCAATATCAACCACGGAGCTAGAAGCTCTCTTTAGCCCATTTAAGCATATTAATTCACGAAATAACAGCGATACATATAACAAAAACGGGGAACCCAAGTCCCATAATACATCAACTCCCATAGACCGAAGGGTCAAGAGTCATGAGCCTCTACTGAACATAAGTGTATAATAGTTTACAAGATACCAAGTACGGAAAGCAATGTCGATACAGAATCAAAACAGTAAGAAGGAATATCGGGTTTTGCGGACTCTGTAGCTACCTCGAATATCCTACAGAAGTCGTCTCGAACAGCTACCGGGTCAGGTCTGCTGAGAGGTACCTGGATCTGCACACAAGGTGCAGGGAATAAAATGAGTACTGCCAGACTCAATGGTAATAAACAGGGGCAAGACATCGTAGATAAGAAATCCACGATAAAGCACAATGTAAAGCTATAACCAATACCCTGTAGTAGTTCAATATCAACAGTAGAGAACCAACAATTATCAATAACATAGTATAACAGCTAGCAGATGTAGCTAAATGCAATGCAATGCATGAAATGACAGCTACGGCGCGTAGCCCGATCCAATTTGGGTACCCGTGCTCACTGTGGGGGTTCATACTCCGGAGGGGCTCCTACAGCACAAGCACAATATCACTGCGGCGTGCAGTCCGATCCAACATATATACTACTGCGGCGCGCAACCCGATCCACTACCAGTCAGCTAATATGCAAATACAGCCCCGCAGGCTCAAAAGTAGTTTGAAAACCCTTTTATCATTTTTCAGTTGGAAAACAGAAATACCAAGTTCCAGAGATTGGAAATAGCATGATAACAGAAATAGCTACGGACCGGTAGTAACTAGCATGTCAATATGATAAGACAATGATAACGATCCTCGCGGGATCCAATAACTGGCTCGCGGCCCACAAGTATACTCAACCGCCCAAGAAGGGAGTTCCTCGACTCAAGAGTGGCCATTATCACAATATATATATATGCAACCATCCGAGAAGGAGGTTCGACGGCTCAAGAATAGCCAATGTCATAACACAGTATCAACAAGTCGGACTAAGCCATAGTCCCCAATCACAATCGACCCCGCACTCACAAGAGAGTACGTGTCTCGCCGCTATACAACATCACAAAGTGGTATACCGGGGTTTCGAACCCGCTGGTCATCACCCACATCTATTACTCACCTCAATACGGCGCGACGACTACTCCGCAATGCCCTTGCCACGAGAATCAAGCTCCGCACGCGTAGAATCCGATCAAATACAGTAGAAATACAACAAATTAGGCCAATGGGACGACACCCAATCAATACAACTCAATTTACATCAAAATTCCCAAAGTTGTCAAAACCCGACTTTCGGTACGCTTGTCAAAAAATTACAAAAGTCACATATTCGGAACCCTCATCTCGATACGAGTCTAAGCATATCAATTTTACCAAATTCGGACTCCATTTGCCCATTCAAAACCTTGATTTTCTAAAGTTCAAGCCTAGGGCTAAATCCTTCCATGAATCACCCCAAATTCCTCCATTTTCATGATATAATTGCATAATATTATCAATACTAATCATAGTTTAAGTCCATAGTTGATTACCCGATGATTTCCCTTGAGTTTCTCTTCAAAATCGCCCAAATCGCCTCTAAAGCCGAGACCCAAATGTGTGAAATGTTTCTGAAATTTTCTAACTTCTGATACACTTAACTCACTGCGATTTTCGCTTCTACGGACCATTTTCCGCCCCTGCGGAACCGCTTCTGCGACCAATTGGTCGCTTCTGCGAACCCAGGCCTATTTGGCCAATCCCGCTCCTACGATACACGGACCGCTCCTGCGTGTCCGCTTCTGCGGAAATTCTTCCGCCCCTGCGGTCCTTTCCGCCTCTGCGATCAAGAGTCCGCTTCTGCGGACTCGCCTATGCGATCGACCTTCCGCTTCTGCGGACTTCCCATCTCGCCTCTTGACCGCTTCTGCGGTCTCCTCTACGCTCCTGCGACACCGCTTCAGCGGAGAAGATTTCCGCTTCTACGAAGCCAAGCGCTCCTGCGCCCCCTCGTCCGCTCCTGCGGACTCGCTCCTGCGCCCCCATTTCCGCAGGAGCGAAAACAACAGAACCAGAGTCAAAACCTGCAATTTTCCACATTTTCTCCCGTTTAACCATCCGAAAACACCCCGAGGCCCCCGGGACCTCATCCAAACACACCAATACATCTTAATACCTTATTCGAACTTGCTCAAATCCTCAAAACACGTCTAACAACATCAAAACCCATAATTCGCATCGAATTCAAGCCTAAATTCCTTAAAACATTCCGAATTACACAATCAATCAAAAACCCGACTAAACAACGTCTGAATGACCTGAAATTTTGCAGGCACATCCAAAATGACCTAACGGAGCTACTGCAACTGTCGGAATTCCATTCCGAGCCCCGGATCAAAATCTCACCTACCGTTCGGATTTTGCCAAAATTCAACCTTAGCCAATTCAAGCCTATTTCTACACCGTGCCTCCAAATTCAATTCTGATCGCTCCCCTAAGTCACAAATCACCTCCCGGAACTAACCGAATCATCAGAATCCGATTCCGAGCCCTCTACCAAATAGTCAACTCCGGGTTGACTTTCCTTATTCAAGTTTCCTTCAAGAAGGCTATATGCCTCATTTTCAATCCAATTCACTCCTAACTCACCCGATAGACTCTAACACTGATATAAAATCATAAAACATGTATTTACAACATAACGGGGTGGTAATTCTCGTGACGACGAGTCGGGTCGTCACACAGAGATTAATTCACTCCCAAAACTGCGCTCTGAAACCACGAACAGCGACTCGGCACCACCAAACCGCACCTCGAACTCCAATCAAGAAATAATCTCGGACAAAAAGACTCAAATTGGTACCGGAATTTCGAAACCGAACACGAACTTCAAACTCGAACTTCAATTAAACCCTATGTTATAGTCGAGATTGAAACTGGAATTAAAACTTCAACTAACTGAAATTTCAGCAATTACACAAACAAAGTCGACATCGCAGTCACGACAGAAACTCTAAACAAATGGACATTCGGATGGAATCTCGAACCAGTAACTGGCATCGAGCCTCGAACCTCAATTAAACTCCATAACGGGAGGAAGAAAGGAACCACAACCTCTCGTTCAGTACTCTCTCTGTCTCGTCGCTTTTTCTCTACATGTGACTATATGAACACGTTTTATGACAGTAGCTTAAATTGAAGCAGCCGTGGGAGAGAGATGGTAGGCGACGGGAGAGGATTCAGTGACCGTTGATCTTGGAGAATATGGGGATGGTGCGGCTGGTCTCTAATGGTGGCTGTTGATGGGTGTGTTTTCCGGCGTGCTGGGGTCGTCTGGTTCGTCGAAGAAGACGATCGCAGAAGGGGGAGGGGTGGTTGTCTCTCAGGTTTTGGCTAGGGTTAGCGGTGGCTGTAGGGTAGTGTGGTGAAGAAGAGGATACCGGCGGCTCTTTCCTTTTGTCTAGGGTTTTTTTCTGTTCCTAAAGAAGAAAAATGTTCTGGGTGGGCGCTGGGGGGTGTTCTCTTATCTAGGTTTTTTTGTTTTTTTCTTTTTTTTTATATAAGAAAAAGAAAGGTTAAGGGTTATTGGGAAGATGGGTCAAGGGATTAGGGATTGGGCTGTCATATTTGGGCCACTTCTTACCCGAAATTGGGCCACAATTGTGGGGCTTTAACCCTTTTAAATCTACCAATTAAGAAAACTTAAACCTTTCTTTTGTATAAAATAATTTAAATTAATTATGACTAATTACTAATGGGATTAAGTTAAAAAAAATAAGAAAATATATAATGAAACTATTTTTGTATTTATGTTTTCAATTTTATGATAAAAATAATGTAAAAGAGCTAAAATTATTGTAAATAACTATATGAGACCTAAATTAATTATTCTACGCTATAACGGATGAAATTTCGGGGATGGTAAAAAATTACGTGTCTACAGCTGCCCCTCTTTGACTGAAAATACAAAGTATTTTTCAGACAAAGTTCGACTAGACAGGATTTATGACCTGACCCTTATTTAAAAGACCAACTAGAAGAAAAGAGAATGTGACCGAGCTCTGGTATCTGAGCTACCTACATATCCTCGGCTATAGAGGAATCAGGCTACGTGTAGTTCAGAAGTGAATGAGATGATGGAGTTTACCGAGGTGGAGAGTCGAGTCGAGTGCCATCGAGGTTCCAGCCCACGGTCCTGTTATTACATCAAAATTAGAAAATGAAAAAGGCTAACTAAACCTATCAACTATGAGTTACAAGATTCCTATCTATAAGTCTTCTGAAGCTTGATCTTGATTCTTGAATGGTTCTTCATGAAGACTTCAGATCTGAACCTTGATGCTCGCTAGATGCAGGTGTTACCTCGTTTTCTTCTACTTTTCGGATCAAAACCGGACAAACAATGCTTGTGACTTTAGTCATGTCTTGAGCGATCCACCTCTTGTCTCGGCCTCTGCATTTTGGACTCACCTCCATTTTCTCTCTTTTTTTTCTTTTTCTTTTTCCCTTTTTTTTTCTTTTCTATTCTAGATTGAAATTACTTATGTTGACCACCTCGGATTATTGACTCGCATTCTTGCCGCGAGTGTCTGCTACTTCTAGCATGAACTAATTTCTGAAATGATTTCCCTCGTTATCCAGGTGGGCGCCTGACATTACAACAAAACAAAAGAAATTTTTCTGCCCCAGTTTGGGATTGGGGCATAAATGTGAATGTTAATTGGACCATGCTACCTACAGAGCTCTCAGAGTTTGAAAACTAAATCCCATTATCCAGGAGGGTCCTGAAAATTCTAAAATTAAATCCCATTATCCAGGAGGGTCCTGAAAATTCTAAAACTAAATCTCATTATCCAGGAGGGTCCTGAAAATTCTAAAATTAAATCCCATTATCCAGGAGGGTCCTAAAAACTTAAAATTAAATCTCATTATCCATGAGGGTCCTGAAAATTCTAAAACTAAATCCCATTATCTAGGAGGGTCCTGAAAATTCTAAAATTAAATCCCATTATCCAGGAGGGTCCTGAAAACTTAAAATTAAATCCCATTATCCAGGAGGGTCCTGAAAATTCTAAAATTAAATCCCATCATCCAGGAGGGTCCTGAAAATTCTAAACTAAATCCCATTATCCAGGAGGGTCCTGAAAACTCTAAAATTAAATCCCATTATCCAGGAGGGTCCTGAGAATTCTAAAACTAAATCCCATTATCCAGGAGGGTCCTGAGAATTCTAAAACTAAATCCCATTATCCAAGAGGTCCTGAGAATTCTAAAATTAAATCCCATTATCCAGGAGGGTCCTGAAAACTTAAAATTAAATCCCATTATCCAGGAGGGTCCTGAAAATTCTAAAATTAAATCCCATTATCTAGGAGGGTCCTGAAAATTATAAAATTAAATCCCATTTTCCAGGAGGGTCCTGAAAATTCAAAATTAAATCCCATTATCCAGGTGGGTCCTGAAAATTCTAAAATTAAATCCCATTATCCTGGAGGGTCCTGAAAATTCTAAAATTAAATCCCATTATCCAGGAGGGTCGTGAAAATTCAAAATTAAATCCCATTATCCAGGAGGGTCCTGAGAACTCTAAAATTAAATCCCATTATCCAGGAGGGTCCTGAAAATTCAGAAATTAAATCCCATTATCCAGGAGGGTCCTGAAGATTCTAAAATTAAATGCCATTATCCAGGAGGGTCCTGAAAATTCAAAATTAAATCTCATTATCCAGGAGGGTCCTAAAAATTCTAAAATTAAATCCCATTATCCAGGAGGATCCTGAAAATTCAAAATTAAATCCCATTATCCAGGAGGATCCTGAGAACTCTAAAAATTAAATCCCATTATCCAGGAGGGTCCTGAAAATTCAAAAATTAAATCTCATTATCCAGGAGGGTCCTGAAAATTTAAAACTAAATCTCATTATCCAGGAGGGTCCTGAAAATTCTAAAACTAATTCCCATTATCCAGGAGGGTCCTGGAAATTTTAAAATTAAATCCCATTATCGAGGAGGGTCCTGAAAATTCTAAAATCAAATCCCATTATCCAGGAGGGTCTTGAGAATTCTAAAACTAAATCCCATTATCCAGGAGGATCCTGAAAATTCTAAAATTAAATCCCATTATCCAGGAGGGTCCTGAGAATTCTAAAACTAAATCCCATTATCCAGGAGGGTCCTGAGAATTCTAAAACTAAATCCCATTATCCAGGAGGGTCCCGAAAATTTTAAAACTAAATCCCATTATCCAGGAGGGTCCTAAAAATTCAAAAACTAAATCCCATTATCCAGGAGGGTCCTGAAAATTTAAAAACTAAATCCCATTATCCAGGAGGGTCCTGAAAACTAAGAATGAACTTGCCTGAGCCACGCCGCCATCTTGGAGGAATTTGAATAGAATTTTTGCTTCCTGAACCATGCTTTTCCATGGGTGGTCCCTGTGGACTTAAAAATTTCTTGCCCCTGCTTTAGACAAATAAAATCTGGTTAGTTTGAAAATGTGGTGGTTAGTTTGTGGCATCATTGCTGAGCGTCTGCTTCCGCCACGGCCATGCTTTATTCCGATTAGCCGTTTCAGGCTAGCAACTAGTTGTTTGACCCTTTGATTGGAATTAGACCACAAAACCTCTAACCTGAATCTCTCACATTCACTTGTTGCATTGTGTTTTTATTTTGAGAGTTGCTGAATCTTTGTATTTTCTCAAAATTCAAGGTCCACTCAATTGCATGAACCTCAGTTATCGCCATACTTCTTACTCTAAATCATGTCAATTGTGATGTGCATGGCCGAACTCCGCTTTGTGCACTGGAAAGCTGGTGGCAAATTTTAAAGTCATTTCTCACTTTTTCTGACCAAACAGACTCAAGAAGGGACTCAAACAAAACGAGAGGAACAAAATAAGGGACAAGGGAAAGAGATGATACTTAACAAGAAAATTACTAAGTAGAAACTTATCAGATGTGGATACCAACTCTAGTGACCATGACATACACCTTTGGACTAAGTGGCCAAATCTCTCAAGCAAGTCTAATATTCAACTCTTGTTGTACCTCTTTGTTGTGAAACTGGGCTTCAGCGCTTCAATTGTCCCATTTGATCCACAATCCTTAGTCGACTTGTAGTGCCCTGAAGGGTTTTCACCATCAAGCCTCTCTCATTTAGCTCTTTTTCTCAACTCACCATCGTCTTACGGTGCCCCTGAGGGTTTTTGCCGATAAGACTCTCTCATTTTATCATTTTCTCTCATTTTTCTGAGAACATAGGTATTACCCATGATGCAGGGAGATCATACATTCACCAACACTTGATATTGCATCCTCAATGATTGGTCGGAAGGTCTTCCTTTGGGCCGTAATGTAGGCTTTTGGACTGGGTTAGAAAGAAAGGGTAGCATGAAGGCTCAAAATAATTCAAGATGAAAGGGTTCAAAATTACAACTTTTGGAATCAGGTCTTTTGGCAAAATTAAAACTTGCGCCCCAGTTTCATGAAGTTTGTGGAATTTTTTTGGATTTTTTTTTCTTTGATGGGATTTCGTAGAAAATCTGCCCTAGTATTGATTTCGGGGGATTATGAAATACCTTATTTGGTGCGACCGAACCGTAAGGCTGCCTACATATCTTGTGGTGACAAGAATCAGGTCGAACGTAGTTCAAAAGACTACTTTTTGTTACTATTTCTTTTCTCTCTTTTTTTTCTTCTTTTTTTTCTTTTTCTTTTTTTTTCCTTTTTCTCATTTCTTTTTTTTCTTCTTTTTCTCTTTTTCTTTTTATTTTCTAGGTCCTAACTCTATTTCTGATTCCAAAAGAGGGGTACGAAACAAAAAAAATCAGGGCTCAAAACGGGTAGCAAAGGATAAAAGTGTTTGGGTAGCAGAATAAAAAGCCTTCGTCATACCAAACTTTGAGAATGCCAACTACAAGCGTGCAATTGAAAATAAGCAAAGAAATCATGCACAATATCTATTGATGGCATCATCACGAATAGAAAGTGCCGACAGGCAATACCTTTGTCCCAATGAATGATCCCTGCCAATTCAAAACAAACTTGGTACAACCTTACCTTGCTGTGGAAGAATGTATTTCAGCACTCACTGATTTACCTCAAACTGCTTGAGAAATATTTTCTTGTTGTATGCTCTTATCAACCTCTTGATTTCCAGACTTTCTGCCTCAGTTTCACTCAATCCAAACTTTAGTTTTTCTCAGAATGCGTGAATCTTTACTTGTTTCCTCAAATGCCTCTTTTGTCATGTTCAAAAATGTGTCATTGCTTCACGATCAGACTAGCTTTCAAGACCAGGCTGAGAATTATGCGTGCATGTCATGTCACTTGAGTTAGGACGAAGAGAACTATAAGAAGGAAAAATGACCTAACAAAACTGACTAGAATTCGCAGAAAATAGGAGATTGTATTGGACAGATGGTGAAAAGGGTTTGAACAGAACAAGCAAAACAGACATAGGTTGCAACCCTGGAACACTCCTAAAGAACATTAGATGAGTTACTACAACTAAACAAACTAGACAAAATGAGAAGAAGATGGGTTTGAGCCACATGATAATGTCTGGATTACAACCCTGCGATAACCCCGACAAGCAGAAATGACAATAAAATAAACCACCAAAACTCCTCCCGGCCAACCAAGAAAGGAGTGTCTTTCCAATCACCAAGCTCGACATTTTAGCTACTGGGTTGTACATCAAAATTACCGGGACCTTCACCAATTTCAATATCATTAACTTCAGTCAGCAACTTCCCCAGAGGACTTTCATACTCCATGTCACCATGCATCTTTCCCACAAAGCTTGCATCATCATGTGCACGTAAAGAATTTTGTGCAATGTTTGGGTAGGAGTTGGAATGCGGTTGTTTTGACTGGTGGAGCATGGAACGTTTATGAGGAAGCGCCAGGGTAATTATGTGTCACGACCCTAGTTCACCTCTTGTGAACATGTCGTGATGGCACCCAGTCTCCACGACTAGGTAAGCCTAACACGTTGCGGAATATACAAGTTATAAATACTTAAATAAGAAACAGCGGAAAAATATCATAAAAAGATATGTAATCCGTGCCACTTGGCACATACATCCGTCACAATGAATAAAACACTACCAAGATCCGGAATCCCACGGTAACACAGACTAAAAGAGAAGTACAATTGTGGCTCTATGTGTAAAGAGTATCTAACAGCGAAAAAAAGGAAAATGTCAACTAATACTATCAGAATAGAAGGAAAGCCTCCGGATCCGCGGACGTAGCAGATCATACCTCGAGGTCTCCGTGAAAGTTGCGGAATCACCTAGTATGAGCCTGTCCTGATGTACCTGGATCTGCACAACAAAAGTGTGCAGAAGAGTAGCATGAGTACACCACAAAGGTACTCAGTAAGTGCCAAGCCTAACCTCGATGGAGTAGTGACGAGGAAGGTCAGGGCCCTACTGAGAAACAATAATACAATGGTAATAACAATAATAAGCAATTAAATGAATAATAATTTCTGAAATAACAACAATAAGAAGATTACTGCAATCGTCTACAATTTAAACTAACAACAAATGACCAACTCAGTAAAACAAGTCCAGGACCTATGGGAATCGAACCCACAGTCCCCTTGACAGTACCTCTGGGTCTCCGGGAATCGAACCCGCAGCCCATGTCACGATAAATAATCAATAACTCAGGATCTCCGGGAATCGAACCCGTAGTCCCTACCAATAACTCAGAGATCTCGGAATCGAACCCGTAGTCCCTACCAATAACTCGGGATCTCGGGAATCGAACCCGTAGTCCCTACCAATAACTCAGGATCTCAGGAATCGAACCCGTAGTCCCTACCGATAACTCAAGATCTCGGGAATCGAACCCGTAGTTCCCTACAAATATCACGCCGGGTCTCTGGGAATCGAACCCACAGCCCTGGGTCTCCGGGAGTCGAACCCGCAGTCCACAAGCACAGCCAATAAAGGAATCCACAAAGAGAATAATCATGCTTAACTATAACTTCACCGAAAATAATGCCAATAATTATCAAGGAGTTCAAATAAGGCAATTAGGCAACTAAACAGCTAAGTACTACCTAATCATGCTTTTCTAACCACTACCGGTAAAAAAAATATCAAATTAACAGCCAAAGACAGGAATACCGCTCATCGAACATTTTAAATAAAGTACGTGTTCAACAACCAGCGCATGTACACGCCCGTCACCTCGCGTACAAGGCATTTAAACTATCACATAATATCCTAGGGGTAAAAATTTCCCCCACACGAGGTTAGACAAGCCACTTACCTCGACTCCGGGTACAAAACCGCTATGAAACAACTCTCTTGCCGCGAATGTCGGCCTCCACAGGTGTAGTATCCGATAAAAATCAATAGAATCATATCAAAATAGGTCAATTGGGCATTACCCAATCAAAACAACTCAAAATACGCCAAAACCCACAAGTTGCCAAAACCCGACTTTCGGTTCGCTTATCGAAAAATCAGAAAAATTATATATTCGGGTTCCTTATCTCAATACGAGTCTAGGCATATAAAATTTACCAAAATCGGACTCCATTTGCCCACTCAAATCAGAGATTTTCTAACATTTAGGCCTATGGCTCAAACCCACCTTTAATCTTCCAATTTCAGTGAAATAATCACGGATTTCATGATAAACCAACGAATTAAGGTCAAGAAACTTACCCCCGATGATTTCCCGATGATATCCCAGCGTTTCCCCTTCAAAATCCTCTCTTGGAGCTCAACAATGGCGTTTTTGATTTATGGGTCGCGGCTGAAATGTTTCGGGACTTAAGTCACTGCCAGACATTTTTACTCTATGCGATCGCATGATCCCTGTTGCGATCGCATAGAACAAATTTTTGACCCTCGCCAAACTACTCTATGCGATCGCATAGTCCTCAATGCGATCGCAATGCTCACCAAAATATACCTATGCGATCGCATACCCTGCTCCGCGATCGCATAGAACAAAAAGCTGGGTCTGGCCCCCCCCTATCTATACACTATGCGGTCGCATAGGGCTATACGCGATCGCAGAGCACTACCTTTCCAAAGCTATGCGATCGCATAACCCTGCCCGCGATCTTATAGAACAAACACTTGGCCTCTTCAATACCTTCTATGCGATCGCATCAGTCCATTGCGATCGCATAGAGCATTCGTCTGCAGCACATACCAGCAGTTAACAGCATTTCCAAAATGCATGAAATAGCCCGATTGGACCCCCGGATTCATCCCGAGACCCCCGGGACCCCAACGAAAACCACCAACATATTCCAATACACGATACGAACTTGTTCCAATCATAAAAACACGTCTAACAACATCAAAAACCATAATTCACATCGAATTCAAGCCTAAATTTTCTTAAAACTTTCCGAATTGCACATTCGATCTAAAACCCGATCAAACGATGTCCGAATGACCTGAAAATTTGCGGACATATCCAAATTCACATAACAAAGCTACAGAAATTGTCGGAATTCAATTCCGACCCCCGGATCAAAATCTCACCTATCGTTCGGATTCGCCAAAATTTCAACCTTCGGCATTTCAAGCCTAATTGAGCTACGGACCTCCAAAATACATTCCGAACGCGCTCCTAACCCCGAAATCACCTAACGGAGCTAACGGAACCATCGGATTTCCGTTCCGAGATCGTTTTAACACTGTTCCGGCTACAAACCGTTTTCTAGCTTTAAAGCTCTCATTTAGGGACTAAGTGTCCCAAAATGCTCAAAATTTCAGAACCGACTCTTTCGGCAAACCACAATAGCAGAAATGAACTTAGGGGAACAGTTAAATTGGGGGATTGGGGCGTAATTTTCTAAAACGACCGGTCGGGTCGTTACATCTTCCCACACTTAAAGATTCGTTCGTCCTCGAACGAGCATAGGAAACATACCCGGAGTAGTGAAAAGATGAGGGTACTGGCTGCGCATATCCTGCTCGGTCTCCCAAGTCGCCTCCTCGACCGGCTGGCCCCGCCACTGAACCTTTACCGACGCGATGTTCTTTGACCTTAGCTTTCTAACTTCCCTGTCTATAATGGCTACCGGCTCCTCAACATAAGACAGATCCTTGTCTAGCTGAACAGATGTGAAATCCAACACATGCGACTGGTCACCATGGTATCTCCGGAGCATGGAGACATGAAATACGGGGTGAACTCCGGCTAGACCGGGAGGTAAGGCCAACTCATAAGCAACCTCCCCAACACGCCTCAAAATCTCAAAATGGCCAATAAACCTAGGACTCAGCTTTCCCTTCTTCCCAAACCTCATAACACCCTTCATGGGCGAGACTCGAAGCAGAACCCGCTCGCCAACCATAAAGCCACATCGCGAACCTTCTTGTCCGCATAACTCTTCTGTCTAGAGTGGGCTGCACGAAGTTTGTCCTGAATCACCTTGACCTTGTCCATAGCATCCCGAACCATATCGGTACCTAGCAACCTGGCCTCGCCCGGCTCAAACCAACCCACGGGAGACCTGCACCTCCTACCATATGGGGCCTCGTACGGTGCCATCTGAATACTAGACTGGTAGCTGTTGTTATAAGCAAACTCTGCCAGCGGCAAGAAGTGATCCCATGAACCTCCAAACTCAATCACGCACGCACGGAGCATATCCTCCAAAATCTGAATAGTGCGCTCGGACTGACTATCAGTCTGGGGATGAAACGCTGTGCTCAGCTCCACCCGATTACCTAACTCCTGCTGTACGGCTCTCCAGAACCGTGAAGTGAACTGAGTGCCTCTATCTGAAATGATGGAAACTGGAATACCATGCAGCCGAACTATCTCCCTGATATAGATCTCCGCCAGTCGTTCCGATGAATAAGTAGTGCTCACCGGTATGAAATGGGCGGACTTGGTCAGCCGATCCACAATAACCCAAATGGAATCAAACTTCCTAACCGTCCGTGGAAGTCCAGATACAAAGTCCATGGTAATGCGCTCCCATTTCCACTCGAGAATCTCAATCTGCTGCATCAATCAACCCAGACACTGATGCTCATACTTCACCTGCTGGCAGTTGAGGCATCTAGAAACATAATCAACTATATCCCTCTTCATCCGCCTCCACCAGTAATGCTGTTTCAAGTCCCGATACATCTTCGCGGCACCCGGATGGATGGAATACCGCGAACTATGGGCCTCTGCTAGAATCCGCTCTCAAAGATCATCTACATTGGGCACACAGATATGCCCCTGCATCCTCATAACTCCATCATCTCCGATGGTAACATCTCGAGCATCACCACGCCGAACTCTATCCTGAAGGACAAGCAAATGAGGGTCGTCGAACTGACGCTCCCTGATGCGGTCAAATAGAGAAGACCGAGAAACCACACAAGCTAGAACCCGGCTGGGCTCTGAAAGATCCAGTCTAACAAACTGCTTGGCCAAAGCCTGAACATCCATCGCCATAGGCCTCTCCGAAGCTGGTAGATATGCTAAACTCCCCAAACTCTCTGCCCGACGACTCAAGGCATCAGCAACCACATTAGCCTTGCCCGGATGATAGAGAATAGTAATATCATAGTCCTTCAGTAGTTCCAACCATCTCCTCTGACGCATATTCAGGTCCTTCTGCTTAAGCAAGTGCTGCAAGCTCCGGTGATCAGCGTAGATCTCACAAGGAACCCCATATAAATAATGACGCCAAATTTTCAAGGCGTGAACAATGGCAGCTAGCTCCAAATCATGAACAGGGTAATTCTTCTCATGCACTTTCAGCTGTCTCGACGCGTAGGCAATCACCCTACCGTCCTGCATCAATACCGCGCCGAGTCCAACTCGTGAGGCATCACAATATACAGTATAGGACCCCGTACCTGTAGGCAACATCAATATAGGGGCCGAAGTCAAAGCTGTCTTGAGCTTCTGAAAGCTCGCCTCACACTCCTCTGTCCACTAGAAAGGCGCACCCTTTTGGGTCAATCTAGTCATAGGTGCAGCAATCGAAGAGAACCCCTCTACGAAACGACGGTAATAGCCCGCCAAACCAAGGAAACTACGAATCTCAGTAGCTAAGGAGGGTCTGGGCCAACTCTGCACGGCCTCCACCTTCCTCGGATCTACTCGAATACCATCACTCGACACCACGTGGCCCAAAAATGCCACCGAACTCAACCAGAATTCACATTTAGAGAACTTGGCATAAAGCTGCTTCTCCCTCAGAATCTGAAGCACTATCCTCAAATGCTGCTCGTGCTCTTCCCGGCTCCGGGAATATACTAGAATATCATCAATGAAGACAATCACGAACGAGTCCAGATAAGGCCTGAACACACTGTGCATCAAATGCATAAAGGTCGCTGGGGCATTAGTCAGCCCAAAAGACATCACGAAGAACTCATAGTGACCACACCGGGTCCTGAAGGCAGTCTTCGGGATATCTGGCTCCCAAATCTTCAGCTGGTGATACCCAGAGCGCAAATCAATCTTAGAAAACACATGTGCGCCCTGTAGCTGGTCAAATAAATCATCAATACGGGCAAAGGATACAGGTTCTTCACTGTAACCTTGTTCAACTGACGATAGTCAATACACGTACGCATAGAACCGTCCCTTTTCTTCACAAACAATACAGGTGCACCCCAAGGCGAAACACTGGGTCGAATGAAACCCTTGCCCAATAACTCCTGTAACTGATCCTTCAACTCCTTCAACTCAGGAGGAGCCATACGGTACGGTGGAATAGAAATGGGCTGAGTGCCCGGCAACAAGTCAATAGCAAAGTCAATATCTCTGTCGGGCGGCATGCCCGGAAGATCAGCTGGAAATACATCAACAAAGTCACGTACCACAGGAACGAAATCAATAGAGGGAGTGTCAATACTGATGTCCCGCACATAAGCTAAATAAGCAGCGCACCCCTTCTCAACCATACGCTGAGCTCTGAGAAAAGAAATAACACGGCTGGGGGTGTGATCTAGAGTACCACTCCACTCAATACGTGGAATTCCTGGCATAGCCAACGTCACGGTCTTGGCGTGACAATCAAGAATAGCATAATGGGGCGACAACCATCCCATGCCCAGAATAATATCAAAATCAACCATCCCGAGCAACAATAGATCCGCTCTGGTCTCAAAACCACAAATGGTAACCAAACATGACCGATACACACGGTCCACAGCCAAAGAATCACCCACCGGAGTGGAAACATAAATGGGGGCACTCAAAGAATCCCGAGGCACACCCAGATGAGAAGCAAAGTAACAAGACACATATGAAAAAGTGGAACCAGGGTCGAATAGAACCGATGCCTCCCTGTGACTAACCAGAATAATACCTGTGATAATAGAGTCAGATGCAACAGCCGCAGCACGAACAAGAATAGCATAAAATCTGGCCTGACCCCTCTCTCGAGGGCGGCCTCTAGCACTCTGATCCCCGCCCCTGGCTGGCTAGGCAGGTGGAGTGGCAGCTGGGGCTGGAATGACGGCATACTGGCCCTGTGAACCACGCTGAGGCTGCGAAATATGTGGAGGTACTCCTCTCCTACGCCTAGGGCACTCCCTAACCAGATGGCAATTATCCCCGCTCTCAAAACAAGCTCTAGGAGGACGCGGTGGCTCTGACTGACCGGCCTCACCCCCGCTGGTCTGACCCTTGGAGGTACCCCACGCAGGAGGCACACTGGAAACTGGGAACATAATAAGGCTCCTGATGTGTTGGAAGAGTTGGAGTACTACCGGCTGCTGGCAATGCTGAATGAACTGGACGGTCGGAATAACCCCTACCAAAACGACCGGCTGTTGAATTGCGGGCACCAGAGAAATGGCCCGACTCACGAGACCTCTTGGCCTCTCTATCTCCCCGCTCTCTAGGGAGCATACTCTCGATCCTCCTGGCGATGCTCACCGCCTGCTGATAGGATATATCTGTCTCCAGCTCTCTGGCCATGCTGGATCGGATCGGCGGAATCAAGCCCTCAATAAATCTCCGCACTCTCTCCCGAACCGTGGCTACTAAGGCCGGTGCATGCCTGGCCAGACGGGTGAAACTGATAGCATACTCCGATACTGACAAGGAACCCTGTCGCAACCACTCAAACTCCGAGCGCCAAGAATCCCTAAGGCTTCTGAGGAACAAACTCTCTCAAAAATAGATTCTAAAACTGCGTCCAAGTCAATGAAGCAGACTCTTCCGGACTATCCAACTCATACGTGCGCCACCGATCAAGCGGCCCCACGAAACCGAAAGGCAAGTAAAGGAAACCCCGCCGGTCTCCACAATCCCCATAGTACGAAGAATACGACGACACTCCTCTAGAAAACCCAATGCATCATCTTGAAGCCAAACCACTAAACACCGGAGGGTCATATTTCTTGAACCTCTCCAATCTACGCCGCTCGTCCTCGGAGGCACCTGGTCCACCTCCGGACGCCTCCGGGGCGGCAGGAGGCATAACCAAAACATCCGGAACCCGTCCCACCGGCACACGCCGCTCCGGTGTAAACGGCTGCGGGAGTCCGGACCCCTCCCCCCGCCCGAGATGTAGCCGCGACGAGAGGAAGCAGTCTCCTGCCCGAGCTAAAGCGGTATACATACTCGCGAACCGGGCCGTGGTCTCCGTAGAGTCACGGAGTAATAGCGACCGTAGTCGGCGCACCAGTGCCTCGCGCTCCAACCTCGGCCCACCCGTGGCACCGCGCGCGCGCGGGTGCCGTGGCCGCACCTCGGGCGCGTCCTCGTCCCTCTACCTCGGCCCCGGCCTCGACGGCGGCAACAGGGGCGCGGGTACCGATCATCGCGAGAGTAGATCGTGTCCTCACCATCCGT
>JASVEL010003207.1:0-79101 GCA_032618575.1 Nicotiana noctiflora
TTAATCCGAGTTGTCCACTCGGGTACACAGTCTAGTACCATAAAAACATCAGGACATTGAGCCTAGATTTAGGACAATTATTTGCATCATATCGGACTTAGGGGACTCAACACTGGGGTTGGGTCCGTCTAGGATAGGTGACCCGGGATCAAAAGACCGAGCATAATATATGTTGCATTTATTTGTCCTGGATTATTATGCGGACAGCCTAAATTCCTGCAACAAAAAAGAAAATATTAGAATAGAAAAGTATCAAAATATTGACGAAACGCTGTCGAAATTTTGAAAAATAGGTAGAACAAATTTTGTTGATATAATTGGTCACAAAATAATGCGACAAAACTATACAGGTTTGACTCTCGCCACTAGGTGAGATACGTAGGCAACCCTTGACGTGTCCAACCACCACTTTAAAAAAATGACCATAAAATGTCGAATTCTCAATAAATCGAAGTGATGCTGTTTTTGAAAATAGCCAAATGTTCCGAAAGGACGACGGAAGGCTGTTTTTGCAAAAAATGGCCGCTTCGAAGTTATTTCTTTTCCTTTTTAAATAATAGCCTTTAAGTTTTCAAATGAAATATGGAAAGGTTAATTCTTTCAGAATAATGAAAAATTGTCTTTGAAAAATATTTTCCTTTTTGAATAAAATCGCCTTTAATAAATGTGCAGGATGAGCACAATACAAAATGAACCCTTTGTACTAATGAACAAAATCCCTTTGGAGTTGCGGTTATGGTGGAACGATCTAGTCCAAGAGAGTCAGGTTTGGGTCAACAGATATCTAAAAGATCTTATTGGGTTGATGGACATAATACCTCGGGGTGATATTTTTCGGGCTCTCATTGCTTGTTAGGATCCTGCACATAATGTGCTCCACTTCTCAGATTTTGATCTCACTCCGACATTGAACAAAATTGCTAATTACATCGGAAAGGCGAGGTTCCCCTAAAGGACAAGTATCCGGTGGCTCCAAGGGCTATTACAAAGCATAGATTCCTTGACTCCCTAAAAGATTGCCAGAAACGTTCACAATGAAGACTTGGCTCACGGTTTCTATACTATGAGTTTTATATACCACATATATGGTCATATTGGGGGATTTAATGATCCAACAAACAAACTCTGCAGCAAAGCGAACCGGGTTAAGTAAGAGGAACATAGGTGCTTCGCCTTTATGGTTGCCTTATTGGAATTGATCATATTCCCGAGGAAAGATGGAAATATTGATATTAGAGTCGCCAAAATTGCCAGTACTCTCCTTGTGCAAGACAATAACACACTGGCACCGATAATAGTGGCCGATATCTTCCGTGCCCTCACATCCTATAAAGCAAGACATCACTTCTTCGATGGATGCAATTTAATTCTCCAAATGTGGATGATAGAGCATTTGTGCCACCACCGTCAGTTCTCAAGTTACGGATCATCTGAAAAGACGTGTATTGAAGAATTTTATGTGAGAATTATAATAGGTGAATTTACTATATTTCTGGCCTATATAATCACACTTTATTGATGTTTATATATTGTTTATGATGACGAAATGCTTTTATTAGTGTTTCTAGTGTGTTATAGGTACACATGAGCTAATGAAGACTAAAAGAGCAAGTTTTGGAGTCAAAAGATGGTGAAAAAGGCCAAAGTTGGTACAAGTCAAGAAATTATGCTGAAAATAGTCGGGAAGGTGTGATTCCGAGCTATATAGATGTTATGGCATGAATTTAAGTGATTTGGAGCTTTGATGTCTGAGTAAAAGGTCAAGGTATTAAGCCGGGATCGTGTTCGGGGGTCAAATTTGATAGTTTAGTACAAATGAAGACGTGATGAGGCATATTGCGCACTGTCTAGTAAATTGGAGATAACGTTTTTCTCAAATTCTATTTTGGCTCCATAATATATAGTTAGAAAGCTAACTCATGGAGCATGAAATACTGTGGTTTCACCGCGACCGTGGTGGAACCACGGCAGAAGAGGCCTGCAGAAGATTTTGAAGTTCAGAGGAGTGGATTTTCCGTGGTCCATCCGTGACCGCGGACGAAACGCGAGCGAGGCCGAAACTTTGAAGGCTAAACTTGTCAATATGCAATTTTTGTAACCTAAAACCTGTATATGATGATAGGATTCGCCCAAGAGAGGCATGCATTGTATTATTCACTACTTTTGCAAGAAAACTAGTAAGAGAGAACTCTCTCAATATCTTTCTTTCTTTTACATTGAATCTTTGATTATGAATTCAATTATTATTCTTGTTTCTTTTATTATGAGTAGCTAATTCTTTATCTAAAGTTTTGATGGAACCTATTGAGTGATGAACTTCTGGGTCATGTGATTACAAATTATTAGCTAGATTTCTATTTGTTTAACTTCGTTCTTCTTGTAGCTAATTGGTAGGATCCCGGATTAGTTGTGCCTATTTAGTGTGCAAAACTTGTAAAAGAGTGCATATTTAGGTATATTGTTGAACAATACCACACCTAGATTTTTCGAGGAATCTAGAATTTTAGGCGTAAAGGTGGGATTAGGAATAATGAAACCTCGGGTGTAATCTAAAGTGAACTATTCAAATTAAAGCTAGCTAGGGTAGCTCGGGAGAGTGGACTAGTAAATTATTGTAGTTGCTCGGGAGAGAATTATGGTAAAAATAGCGTACAAGATTTATTGAATAATACTGACAATTTGTATGAGCATAAACAGAAGGGATTCCATCAATAGGGGAAATCAATACCTAAGTCTTTCTCTTTATTCTTTACCCAACATTCAATTCTTTCATTCAAATCTTTAATTCTTGTAAAAGTTAGTTGTTAGAAAACATCCACAAAAATATGTTCAAATTGTGGGAAGCTACTTCAGAAGTGTTCTTGGGTTGTGAAAGTTGCAGTTGATAGGTTAATTCCTTGTGGGATCGACTCTGGACTTAATTAACCGCATTATATTGACTACGATCGTTGCTTGGACGTGAATAAATTTTGTCGCCGTTTCTGGGGAATTAACAGAATTATCAATTGCCATTGACAGAACTACAATATTATTGTGTAGTCAGGTTCTTTCTACAGTTTACATTGAAATTTTTATAGTTGTTGAGTGGGATACTCAGGTGCATGCCTAGAAACTCTACAAGGACTGGAGAACTAATTGAAGGACTCTCAGACCCAGAGCAAACTTTCCGGGCACGTAACAGGTCAATTAAACAACTTCAGCAATCTCAGCAAACAATTAAACTAGATTTCGACATGGGAGACGTCAACGACCCAAACCAGCAAGCTGGGTTGAACGCACAGGAGGCGCAGGAGGCGCAGGGTGCATCTGGGCACAACCAACCGCGGATAATTTGGCAACTGCCATTATTGTGCCAGCGATTCAAGCTGAGTCTTTCCAGATTACTAACAACATGCTACACTTGTTGCAAAACAAGGCATTATTCTCTAGGACTCTTGTTGAAGACCCACAACAACACCTGAATCACTTTCTCTCTATATGCAAGACGCAGAGGCAACCAAATGTGACACTGGAAGCCATCAGACTATTGCTATTTCCATTCTCAGTTATAGGGGTTACGCAGGTATGGCTAAACTCACTCCCCATAAACTATATTGCAACAAGGGATGAGTTAGTCAAGCGATTCCACAGCAAGTTTCATCCACCTAACAAGACAACTCAGCAAATTGATGAGATTGTGAGCTTCAAGTAGAAACCAATGGAGACATTACATGAAACTTGTGGCGGATTCAAAGGTATGCTTGTTATGTGTCCTCACCATGGGGTTCCTAAGCATATGTTGGGTCAAAGGTTCTACATGGGGCTTTCAAACAATATGAAGAATATAGTAGATGCCTCAGCAGGTGGGGATTTTCTTAGCAAGACTTGGAGAGAAAGCCAAAGTTTGCTTGACAAGATGGCTCAAAACTTTGGGTGGACGACCAGGAATGCTCCCATCACTCCAGTGGTACACTCTATACCTCTGAATCCTTCCAACACACTGGAGGAGAACGTGGCTACTTTATTGACACAATTAAGCATCCTGACGAAGAAAGTGGAAGAATTAGGGGTCAAGCAGCAGGTTCATATTGTAGACACTACCAATGGTGGTTTATGCACATCTTACATTAGCCAACCCATAGGTAATCCATAGGCTACAGACCAAGAACATCAGCACCAGCATGAAGACATGAACTATGTGGCTAATTACGAAGGGCAGCGATAGGGTAACCAGAGTTGGGGTCAGCAGGCTCCACAGCAGTACATGCCTCCTCAGCCACACTACGATGCAGCATGTATGAGGCCACAAAACAACATGGCTCCATATCCTAGGCCTCAAAATTTCAACAACTAGCAGCAGGTGTATCATCCACCTCCACCACAGCATGGGGGTAGACATGACGATGGGTTCGCAAGGTTGGAAGCTATGATGCACCAGGTAATTGGGTCACATGCCAAAACCAGTGAGAGGATAGATGCACATGATGCAACTATCAAGAATATTGAAGTACATGTGGGCCACATTGCTATGTCACTTAACAATCTTCCTCAAGGGACAATGACTGCAGATACACTAACAAACCCAAAGGATCAAATCCCAAAGCAGCTGATGGTAGTTAATCTGAGAAGTGGAAGAGATCTTGATGCTGAGCAGGAAAGAGAGAGAAGCAATTTACAGGCTGAGACACTCACTCCAGTTCCCATTGAACTGGATGAGTCCACCGGGTTGACAGAATTTACAGTCCAGCCCGTTACTAAAAATAAAGATGTGCAGCAGGGAACGAAGAAAGTACGTCCACGGAAATTCGAAGTTGGACAGTTGGTTCTAAGACCTATTTTGCCTCAATGGGCCAAAGCAAAAGGAAAGTTTGCACCTAATTGGCAAGGGCCGTTCATGGTGTCACGAGTATTGTCCAACGGAGCTTTATATTAACAGATGTTGAAGCAAAATGTGTAGAGACTTCCATAAACTCATATGCAGTCAAAAGATATTATGTATGATTCCTTTTTCATATGTACAATTGTATTTGTCATAATTTTGAAATTGAAATGATGAAGGCATTTTGTTCTCTATCCAAACCTTTATCCATTGATACCCCTGTTGAGCCTGTTTCCTTTATTCCTTCATATCCCTTTCTCGAAATCAATTATGAACAAGAAATTGATAAGAAAAGAAAAGAGAATTTGAAAAAAAATCGGGAAAAAGTCAAATGATGAAGAAATCGTAGGATGTAAACTACGTTTGACTTGATCCCGAAAGGGTACGTAGGCAGCCTCAGTGAGGTTCAGTCACGACAGAAATAAAATCCAAGATTCCCCAAATATTGAAACTGGGGCAGAAGTTATGTTTTAAATTCCGAGAGTTGTAAATATTTTGAACCGTCATATAAATTTTGAGTCGTTATACCTTTCTTTGTAAACCCGTCCAAAAGCCACATTACAGTCCAAAGAAAGACCTTCTGATTAATTTCAAGAAAATGATGATACAGTAAGAATAAGGAGAAGCATGGCATGGACAATACCCGGAGGTTTGGAAACAAAATAAAGAAAAATAAAAAAAATGAGAGAGTCTTATTGGTGAAAACCTTAACAGGCACCATAAGGGAAATGTGAGATGAGAAGAAAATAAAAATTAGAGAGTCTTATTGGTAAAAACCCCCAACGGGCACCATGAGACGAATGTGAGGTGAGAAAAGAATACATGAGAGAGTCTTATTGGTGAAAACCTTAAAGGGCACCATATGGCGAAAGTGAGGAATATTTTGATGAAAGAAGAAAAACAGCAAAAAATATGAAAGGTTTGGGTTGAAGGAAAAGATGAAATCAAGACATCAACGATTCGATTGGACAGATTGGGTCGGTATTTAAATACCTGGCATGGTCAAAGGAATCAGCCGTCATACCCAGATAAGTTCTGTTTTTCACTTCAAAATACCCTTACCCCTTCAATTTCATATTTCTGCATTTCATTGATCAAAACTAGTTGCCCGTTGAAAGCTAACAACCAGCTTCTCATGATAAAAGGCGTAATAACACTGGGTCAAAGAAAAAAGAGAAAATAAAAAAAAGGGGATGGCAATGAAGGCCAAAGGAAAATGACAGGAAAAGAAACAAAAAAAGAAAGGCAAAAGAGGAGTGCAAGAGAAAATTGAGAAAACATGGCAATGAACTGCAAAGCAGGATGAAATAAGAAGAGGCGGACGATGGAAGCAGGGCCAACAAGAATGCCAGTTGCTAACCATCATTTTATAACTAATAAGATTATTCACTTATTTAGATAGGGACAAAAGATTCAAATTCTCACTAATCACTTTAAAGTGAATGTGACCAATGCAGGAGAAAACGTCAAAAAGAAAAACAGCAATAAAAGGGGGAATCCGTAGAGGAGGACTCACTCAGTTATCAGGAAACCTACCCGTACAGCAAGAGAGGTATTGTCTTTTCCAAATTCACACCCCAGTTATCAAACTGAGGGAATATTTTTCTGTATTTTCATTTCAAGCATCAGGCGCCCACCTGGATAATGAGGGAATATTTTTCTCCATTTTCAGTTAATGCATCAGGCGCCCCACCTAGATAATGAGGGAAAATTTTTCTGTAATTGCATTTCATGCCTCAGGCGCCCACCTGGAAAATGAGGAAATATTTTTCTGCATTTTCATTTCATTCATCAAGCGCCCACCTGGATAACGAGGGAATACTTTCCAGCAATTTAATTTCTGTTCAGGCCCCCACCTGTATAACGAGGGAATACTTTTGAGCATTTTAATTTCTGTTCAGGCGCCCACCTGTATAACGATGAAATACTTTTCAGCATTTTAATTTCTGTTCAGGCGCCCACTTGTGTAACAAGGGAATACATTTCAGAACTTTAATTTCTGTTCAGGCGCCCACCTGTATAACGAGGGAATACTTTTCAGCATTTTAATTGTTTTTCTAACATGAGTAACACCATAACACATGGAAAGCCTCACACTGGGGCAGAGGAAAAAGTTTTCTTTGTTTTTGTTTTTAAACAGGTATCGACCTAGAAGCAAGGAGCACATTTTGAAGTCACACGAAGGGATAGAAGCAGTATATCAGAAACAAGAAATAATCAAAAATCCACAAAAAAGAAGGATGGAAATAAAGAGCAACATGTGATATGGAAAGCAAGACAATGCAAGAAGATAAGTCATAGATAGGGTTCTCTTGTAATTCATACGATCATAGTTTAGAATAGCTTCTTTATTTTCATTTTTATCCCGATGTAATAAGGAGTTAGTCAGTGATTATAGCAACAACAACAACAACAACAAGTCTTGGTAGTTTCAAACTACCAGACTGTCACGCCCCAATTCGAGGGACATGACCGGCGCCTGACCGGGTCGCCCCAGTCAAGCGGACCTGGGTGCCTTTCATTCCCACGCGTTACCCCTGTGTTGACTGTTTCTCATTAACCAAATATATTACTAATCATAATGACTGATTTCATAATAGATAAACATAACCACGTGATTGATTCACTAACAAGTTCATAATTTATATTTACAACGCCCCATACATATACATAGGCCACAATCCCACAGTTTACATGTCTACGGAGCCTCTAGGATACAAAAAGGGAAATACAATACTTGCCGGTAACAAGGCTCCGGCTATACCTTACAAAAATCCAAAAGAAAGTCTGAAATAAAAGTGGCATGAGCCACACTGGGCCCCGAGGAAGAAAGGGGCTCACCAAAACGGGCAGTGGAAGGAGAAGGATACTACTGCCGATGAGCTGAAGTGCCTGCTACTGATCCACCTACAATCATGACACGAATGTAGCGTCCCCGGCAAAAGGGACGTCAGTACACTTGAATTGTACTGGTATGTATGGACAAACTTTGTCCCAAGTAAACTCAAGCCATTAAACAAGAATCACCGTGTTAAGACAACCAATAGATTACATCAAGAAGTCAATTAAGCTAACTAACCATGTTTCCAACCTTTTACTCATTTCAGATAAGCCTCAACACAAGCACGTTTAAAGTCCACAAATAGAACAACAACCAATCAACCATATAAATTGCAAGTAGTCAAACATAGGGGCAATCAGTGCCCCCCAGGTTGCAAACTCTCCTGCTGTCTCCTTTCACAATTTCACATTATTGATTTTTGTATCAATTTTCAATAGCGATTTCGATCGCTTTCCATCCTTATTGCCCCCGACCACCCTTATTACCTCGGCCACCCTTATCACCCCAACCCACACCTTATTTCACCACGTTGCGGCGCGCAACACGACCCCGCCTTACAGTTTGAAAACACAACAATTTCAAACAGCAGATAAGGTACTACACAGAATTTCAACAAGTTCAAATAAGCAACTTGCACATTGTTTCATGTTCTCAATTACTTCTCAAGCCAATATCACAACCAAGTTACAATGTTTCCACATTCAAGAATATTCACACATGTATATTCAACAATTTTCCATAATTCAAGTGTTTCATCTCTTTCCACAATAAACCAATTCTCAAGTGTTTCGTTTTCTTTTCCACAAGGTGCCATATAGGCCATCATAATCATTATTCACAAATTCTTTACCCAATTCAACTCTCATTTACCTTTCGGTTCATATTTCATACCACAACACTCATAGTTCAACAACAACTTTGAATATCCAACAACAACATCAAATAATCACATACAATTTCCCAAATCAACACATGCCAAACAATTTTACACATAAGGGCGATTTCACAAGAATCAAAATTAGCCATACATACCTGGTGATGAGTTTTCTTCCGTTAACTTTCTACTTTATGCTTACCCAAGATGTCCTATTCTTGCCAACCTTGTTCTTGAAGACTCTTACTTCTACTTACTTCTTTTGTTTTACTAAAAATCAAGATCAATAATCATGCATGAGTATAAAATTCCATTTTCCAAAAGCTATTATATGAAAACCTTCCTTTACCCATCTTAAAACTTAAAATTAAAGAAAATAGCTAGGGTTTTTACCTTGAAAATATTGGGGAAGTTGAATCTTTGCCCTAGAATCCTTTGGAATTAAGTGGTTGGAACAATCTTTGAAGATGAAGTACTTCTCTCTCTAAAAAAACCCTCTCTTCTCTCTCTAATTTTTGGTAAGATGATTTGATAAAATGAAGAAGTGTGTTATATTAAAGAAGGGATCGGGTCAAAATGTTACAAAATCTGGGCCGGGGTCAATTATGCGGTGCACTATGCGACCGCAGAATCAACATGCGGTCCGCATAGTGACCGCAGAATGGCTCAAAAAATTATGCAGGTTCTGTTAAGGAATGCGGCCAAAATGCGGTCCGCATGTTTGATCTGCGGTCGCAAAATGCACCGCAGATTTGACATGCGATCGCATATCGACCGCACATTTGACACAATTTTGGGCAACTCACTGGAACGTTTTGCGGCAAGAATGCGGTCCGCATGTCAGGGTTTGCGGTCGCATTCTTGACCGCATATTTGACACATTTTTTTTTTTTTTTTTTTTTTTCGGAAAAAAATTATTTCTCGCATTCCTAACACATTATTCGGACCATGACACCACATCTACTAGGTTTTATGCACAAAAATTTTACGGGACCTTACACCCTCCCCCTTAAGATCATTCGTCCTCGAATGAGGATTTTGAAATAAATGAGTTGGTTTTGAAAGACATGATATGCAACCATCAAAATTTTGACTAACTCTTATATTTTAGAAAAATTTCGCCGGAGTTTCCTTTGTATTATGGACATATCCACCTGACAGAGGGCCCCCGAAACACATTACCAAACAACAATACACAATTACAACACTTTTCACAACTTGTATATACTTTCTTGCCTCAACAAATGCACACATTTTATCACATTGTTACTATTGCACATAAACTAGTCACTTCAATGAGTCCTTTCCTTATTCAACCATTTTAACACAACATGTACACACAAACAAACCACTACCAATCTACACTTACTATTAGTCGCTTACTTAACACATAACTCTTTACAAAATGGAGGAGGCTTTTACTAACACTAAGAGGGAAACAACTTGGACAAGATGACAGTTACTAGAAGTAGAAGGATCGCCTAATTTCTTCTAAGCTTGATCAAACAAATGGGGTACTTTTCCTTCATCTCTTTCTCTGCTTCCCATGTGGCCTCCTCAACTTGTTGACTTCGCCAGAATACTTTAACAGAGGCAACTTCCTTATTTCTTAACTTACGGACTTGCCTATCAAGAATGGCAACTGGAACTTCTTCATATGACAAATCTTCATTAACCTCAATAGCCTCGACTGACATGATTGCGGATGGATTTCCAATCACTTTCTTCAACATGGACACATGGAATACCGCATGCACTGATGACATCTCAAGAGGCAATTCTAGCCTATAAGCAACTTGACCAATCCTTTGAATGATCCGATATGGACCAACATACCTAGGACTCAATTTCCCTTTCTTTCCGAATCGCATGACTCCCTTCATAGGAGATACCCTCAAGAACACCCAATCATCGACTTGAAACTCCAAATCCCTTCGACAAACGTCTGCATAGGACTTTTGACGACTCTGTGCTGTTTTCATTCTCTCCTGAATAACCTTGACCTTTTCCATAGCTTCGTACACCATATCTGGCCCTAGCAATTCCGCTTCACCTGCCTCAAACCACCCAATTGGCGATCTACATCTTCTCCCGTACAATGCCTCAAATGGGGCCATCTGAATGCTAGCTTGATAGCTATTATTGTAAGCAAATTCTATCGGTGGCAAGTGTTCATCCCAATTACCTTTAAAATCTAAGACACAAGCCCGCAACGTATCTTCAAGCGTCTGAATGGTCCGCTCGGCCTGACCATCGGTCTGTGGATGGAAAGCTGTGCTGAGATTCACCTGAGTTCCCAAACCTTGTTGAAACTTCTTCCAAAAGTTAGCTGTGAACTGAGCCCCGCGATCCGAGATGATAGAAAGTGGAGTGCCATGAAGTCTTACTATCTCCTTGATGTACAATCTTGCATATTGCTCCGCAGTATCAGTGGACTTGACAGGCAGGAAGTGAGCTGATTTAGTGAGTCGATCTACTATCACCCATATTGAATCAAACTTTCGCTGAGTGCGAGGTAACCCTACCACGAAATCCATATTGATCATCTCCCATTTCCACCTTGGTATTTCTATAAGCTGAGTTAATCCTCCAGGTCGTTGATGCTCGGCCTTCACTTGTTGACAGTTCGGACATTTAGCTACAAAGCTTGCTATATCCCTTTTCATACCGTTCCACCAATAAATCTCCTTAAGGTCATGATACATTTTCGTGGAACCTAGTTGTACAAAATATCTGGAAATATGTGCCTCTGCCATTACCTTTTCCCGAAGTTCGTTCACGTCGGGAACACATAGTCTGCCTTGACACCGCATTACACCATCTTTGCTGCTGTGTACAAATGTTGAGGTCTTGTCATTCATAACTACTTCCTTTACCCGAACTAATGCTGGATCCATGGACTGTTTTTCCTTGATTTCCGCGACCAATAATGATTCTGCTCCATTATGCACAAAAATATCCCCCTCGTCTGACGTTGAGATACGAACCCCCAAACCGACTAATTGGTAAACCTCTCGAGACAGGGGTCTCTGATCCACACCCAAATGAGCCAACTACCCATGGATTTTCGACTAAGAGCGTCGGCTACCACATTTGCCTTCCCTAGATGGTACAATATGTTCATATCATAGTCCTTGAGCAATTCTAACCACCGCCACTATCTTAGATTCAGCTCCTTCCATTTGAACAAATACTGGAGGCTCTTGTGGTCTGAAAACACATCTACATGAACTCCATAAAGATAATACCGCCATATTTCAAAGCAGACACAACCGTCGCAAGCTCCAAATCATGTGTCGGGTAATTCTTCTCGTGATTTTTGAGTTATCTCAAAGCATACTCTAACCTTTTCGTGTTGCATCAACACACACCCCAAACAAACTCCGGAGGCATAACTATCACCTTAACACTTTACATCATTAGCGGAACATCTTTATTATATTCCTCTTACATAAGACCTTCCTCGAATTGTGTTCCACTACAATTTCCTTGATGTGGTTACGATCCCATGTGAACAATTGCTACTAACTCTTCATAATTCTCAACCAAAGGCATTGCTGAATAAGTTTTCTCATATGACCTCCTGTCTCAAATGAATAGCACTGGCTAACTTGCACACGTACCCTGAATAACACTAACTTGCATGCCATTGCATCGGAGGTAAGGTAACATTGTGCTCTAACTTTTCTTAACCAACCTCTTCTCCCCATATGTGCATTATAGAATTTAAGAAATTGCACTACTTCCGTTGTGAAAATTCCTAGCATCCCTCCTTACGGTTAAACACCTCTCAAACGTATATCAACAACCTTTATATGCATATGACTTAGGAAGGGTCACTATCCTGAGAAGGGTATTCTCTGATACTTTAAATCCTCCTTAATCCTTCAACAACAACTTTTGGTTTTACTCTTAAGTGTAAGGCTTAGTCCCCCTAATTATATCTCCGACGAGTAACTCGCCTCATTCCCCATGTTATAGTTATCAATGAAGTTCCCTGATATTGCGGCTTAAGAGTTACCACGCTAAACACGTCTACTCCGTCACGAGTGTTCCTCCTCTTTCAATCTATTCTGAACCTTTCATTCCCATCTTGATTTGCGGATAGTGCATAATTAATAGCTTTATTGTTCCACACATTTATCTGCCTCCTGTGAACTTGAAAAATCATTATGTCTTGTTTAATCATTTTACAGTACCACAACCTCACCAACGATAACCTCGCTTCCCATTGTGTGTAGACATGAACTATCTCTAGACCCCTTTAGTCGATATTCAGTGTCACCCATATCGGTTGCATTGCGGTTAATCCCTTATAACTTTTATTAACACTTGTGCCCTAAGTGAGTCCACCATTCTGATGCAAAAAAATTGTTTTAAATAACTATGACCATCTCAATTTAAAGGTCTTCTCCCCATTTCTTCTCACCTCATTCTTCCTAGTTAGTGAATAGCCACGCACTCTTCCATATATTACGTGGTCTCTTACCTTAGGTATTCCATCCGGCTCACCTCTTAACTCTTATTGGGACATATGTAGCAAGGAGTGTTCGTCTGAACATCATTTAACACTTATCTATTTGTAAGGCTCTTTAGAGGCTCTCTATCCGGCCCCAATTACCATCTTGGGTTGTTGTGGCAACACATTCATTTCTCTCACTCGTTTTGGCTTTCTTAGTATCCCGAAACTTTGTTTAAATCACAAATCTATGATTAGGCCATTCTAGGAACTCACAATCTTTCACATTTGACATATGGTACCTCCTTGGGTCCCATTTCTCCCGACCTTATGACAAGTAAAAGTCTCTTTACAAACATACTCTTATTTTCTAGAATCGTTGACCCTATCAGTCACATTGCCATGCGTGAAGAATTTACATTCCTTAATCTCTTTTCTAGACCACACATGTCTTCACCAAAATATTCAAATATCATAACTACATGGTCTCGCTCTTGTTTCATTGTATTTAAGTGGCCTCACGATGGTCCTCCCTCTCCCACATGGGGAAAATGTCCTGGATTTTGACACAAGTCTTGAGTTTAGAAACTTTAGGGACATATGCCTCATATATCTATCCCTCTTATATGCATACTCGACTATTAGGAAAGTTTAAGTCACCATAGTAATGATCTCATAAGTTCCCTCCTCCTATTCAGCCACGCAGGTATGGGATTCCAAGTCCCCTCGTATATCCTTTATGTACATTTCTAGGTCCTTATAAAGTTCATGAGACAAGGGTCTTCTCGGCTAGGGTCCAATTGAGTCTCATTTCGTAACTTTTTACCTCCTGTGAGACACTTACACTCTCATCATTAATCTCCTAGTCTTTCTCTCATACAACACGTGCTTATATAACCAATATTCTTTCACACCTTACGATCAATTATATACTTCTTGCACTAACCACGCGTGCTATACAGTTTTCCCAAATAAAGTATACTTGTAGTACTATGTACTTATACTATATATATTCATACAGTTTATTCAACAAGATACATGTGCAATCTCCATAATACCCATGTCTTTTCCCATTGGTCATGACATATGACAACACTACATAAAATAGACGAAAGAGTATTTAAACTTACCTTGAATCTCAACGCATGGGTTACAAAACAATCTTATAGTCAAGCTTTATCGCACGATTTGGAGTGATGAAGAAGGGTAATATTCCTAAATGTCCGTGCAGCCCCCTACTTATATGATGTGGTCGACAACACACCTATAAGAAGGGCACTACTAGACACGGCTCCGAGACATCCTAGGACACTTTAAAAACCATATGCTCTAATACCAAGTTTGTCACGCCCCAATTCGAGGGACATGACCGGCGCCTGACCGGGTCGCCCCAGTCAAGCGGACCTGGGTGCCTTTCATTCCCACGCGTTACCCCTGTGTTGACTGTTTCTCATTAACCAAATATATTACTAATCATAATGACTGATTTCATAATAGATAAACATAACCACGTGATTGATTCACTAACAAGTTCATAATTTATATTTACAATGCCCCATACATATACATAGGCCACAATCCCACAGTTTACATGTCTACGGAGCCTCTAGGATACAAAAAGGGAAATACAATACTTGCCGGTAACAAGGCTCCGGCTATACCTTACAAAAATCCAAAAGAAAGTCTGAAATAAAAGTGGCATGAGCCACACTGGGCCCCGAGGAAGAAAGGGGCTCACCAAAACGGGTAGTGGAAGGAGAAGGATACTACTGCCGATGAGCTGAAGTGCCTGCTACTGATCCACCTACAATCATGACACGAATGTAGCGCCCCCGGCAAAAGGGACGTCGGTACACTTGAATTGTACTGGTATGTATGGACAAACTTTGTCCCAAGTAAACTCAAGCCATTAAATTACATCAACGTGTTAAGACAGCCAATAGATTACATCAAGAAGTCAATTAAGCTAACTAACCATGTTTCCAACCTTTTACTCATTTCAGATAAGCCTCAACACAAGCACGTTTAAAGTCCACAAATAGAACAACAACCAATCAACCATATAAATTGCAAGTAGTCAAACATAGGGGCAATCAGTGCCCCCCAGGTTGCAAACTCTCCTGCTGTCTCCTTTCACAATTTCACATTATTGATTTTGTATCAATTTTCAATAGCGATTTCGATCGCTTTCCACCCTTATTGCCCCTGACCACCCTTATTACCTCGGCCACCCTTATCACCCCAACCCACACCTTATTTCACCACGTTGCGGCGCGCAACACGACCCCGCCTTACGGTTGAAAACACAACAATTTCAAACAGCAGATAAGGTACTACACAGAATTTCAACAAGTTCAAATAAGCAACTTGCACATTGTTTCATGTTCTCAATTACTTCTCAAACCAATATCACAACCAAGTTACAATGTTTCCACATTCAAGAATATTCACACATGTATATTCAACAATTTTCCATAATTCAAGTGTTTCATCTCTTTCCACAATAAACCAATTCTCAAGTGTTTCATTTTCTTTTCCACAAGGTGCCATATAGGCCATCATAATCATTATTCACAAATTCTTTACCCAATTCAACTCTCATTTACCTTTCGGTTCATATTTCATACCACAACACTCATAGTTCAACAACAACTTTGAATATCCAACAACAACATCAAATAATCACATACAATTTCCCAAATCAACACATGCCAAACAATTTTACACATAAGGGCGATTTCACAAGAATCAAAATTAGCCATACATACCTGGTGATGAGTTTTCTTCCGTTAACTTTTTACTTTATGCTTACCCAAGATGTCCTATTCTTGCCAACCTTGTTCTTGAAGACTCTTACTTCTACTTACTTCTTTTGTTTTACTAAAAATCAAGATCAATAATCATGCATGAGTATAAAATTCCATTTTCCAAAAGCTATTATATGAAAACCTTCCTTTACCCATCTTAAAACTTAAAATTAAAGAAAATAGCTAGGGTTTTTACCTTGAAAATATTGGGGAAGTTGAATCTTTGCCGTAGAATCCTTTGGAATTAAGTGGTTGGAACAATCTTTGAAGATGAAGAACTTCTCTCTCTAAAAACCCTCTCTTCTCTCTCTAATTTTTGGTAAGATGATTTGATAAAATGAAGAAGTGTGTTATATTAAAGAAGGGATCGGGTCAAAATGTTACAAAATCTGGGCCGGGGTCAATTATGCGGTGCACTATGCGACCGCAGAATCAACATGCGGTCCGCAAAGTGACCGCAAAATGGCCTCAAAGTTTATGCAGGTTCTGTTAAGGAATGCGGCCAAAATGCGGTCCGCATGTTTGATCTGCGGTCGCAAAACGCACCGCAGATTTGACATGCGATCGCATATCGACCGCACATTTGACACGATTTTTGGCAACTCACTGGAACATTTTGCGGCAAGAATGTGGTCCGCATGTCAGGTTTGCCGTCGCATTCTTGACCGCATATTTGACACATTTTTTTTTTTTTTTTTTTTTCGGAAAAAAATTATTTCTCGCATTCCTAACACATTATTCGGACCATGACACCACATCTACTAGGTTTTATGCACAAAAATTTTACGGGACCTTACACAGACTTTCCCGAACTACACTGACTTGATTCCTGTTTAGCCCAGGATATGTAGGCAACCTCTGAAGCAGGGTGCGGTCAAAAGGTTTTCAAAATTCTTCTTACGGAATATGCCAGTGGGAAAAACTCTCTCATTACTGCTCACTTATATTTTCACTGAAACTCTTTGTGTTCCCGAGCAAAGAGGGGCAGCTGTGAGCACGTGATTTATGCTCTAAGCAAATAAATTCCAATATAAATATATAAATAAATACAAAAATAGTTTTCGGAGTGCAATTGGGTGTTTTAATTGAAATACGTGTGTGTTTGTTTTTGAAATAAGTTTGAAATTAAAACTACAAAAAAGAATCAATTAGAACATGTCACAAAAAAATTATGAAAAGTTAGAAAAATCAACAAAAATACAAAATATCGGAAAAACAAAAGAAAATGGCAAAAAATATCATAAAATACCAGAAAATACGGAAAAATAGGAAAATAAAAGAAGTATAACAATTGAAGACAAATACAAAAGGAGAAAAATGAAATACAAAAGAAAATACCAAGAAATAATTAAAATACAAGGAAAATACAAAAATGTAATACAATTTGGGATGTGCAATGAAATATATACACAATTGGATAAGCCCAAGTGTAATAGGCCCAAGAGACCAGCTGGTCTGCCTAAGCCATTGGCCAAACGACGACGTACAGGGCTGTTTTAATCTTAACCATTGATGAAATCAATCCAACGAGCCAGATGAGGCGGTTTAATTGAAAACCAAACGACGTTGTATAGAAGACCAATCTAGGCCATCCAAAAGAATAATCAAACGGATAGCATTGTATCTCATTAACAGTTAAAGTACGTAGTACAAGTAATTGATCATGGCCGTTCATAATTAAGCATCTAACGGACACGAGGTTGTCTCTCATTAACTGAACGATGCCATTTTAAAAGAAAAGATCCTAGTCGTTGATCTTAGTTAATCCAAACGCCAGGATCACACGTGATCAAGGGAGTATATAAATACCCATCTCTGTTCAAATCAATACAAACACACACATATACATATCAGTGGTGAAACCTTAGCCGCCTCCCCCTTCTACCTTCTTCTTCCTTAGTCTCTCATGAAGACTGGCCGGACTGGCCTTGAACCACCGTCGTCTCCGGCTCAAGTAGCTACCAAACATTTCACCCTTAGCCACCAAACGCTACAACCACCATAAAAACCCCAGAAAACCAAAAATCTCCTCTTTTCATGAAACTCCGGTCGCCCGAACTCTAGCCGGCGACCTCAAATCTATGAACCAGCCTTTGAAATTTACACCATAAGACCACCTTGAGGAGACATTTCACCTCATCTAGGTGGCTGGTCTCAAATCTTGCCAGAATCCATCAAATATAATAAAAAGGCTCGCTAGAACCCTACTCGGGCGAGCACCAAAAAACATACCCCACCCCAAAATCTCCGAACCAAGCCCCAGACTACCCCTTATCCACCAAAAACTCAAAAAAAGAAGCCTCATCGGAAGAAGTCTAATAGTATGAAGACTTAAAGTCTTCAAAACTTTTGAAGTCTGGAAAAAAAAAGAAAGAAAGAAAGAAGAAATAAAGAGGAAAGAAAGAAAGAAAAGAAAGAAAGAGAGGAGACGAGGAAAGAAAGCTCCAAAAGCTAAGATCTCTCTCCCCATTTTCTTAGATTGTTTGAATGTTGAAAATGTTTCTCTTTGATGTTTCTTGATGTTCTTTTGAGCCTATCTCTTTCGCATGCTTAAGATGTACCTCTGTTACACATGCCTAAATATGTTATAGCATTCTTAGGGTTTATAATGATTATCACACATGAATCATGGTTAAATAGGCTTGTTTATGTGTTTGTTCATCATGCTTTGTCTAGAACTAAGCTTTGATTAATTGGGATTCAACCATTATCAAAATTTCCCTCTGAGTTCTAATTGATTGAAAATTGGTTTGCGATTAAGGCTATATGTGCAAAATAGCATAAACTGGTTACATTTGTAATCCGATTCATCTGTGAGACCATTTTGAATCTTTGATGTTTTGCGATTTGGGTCATTGTTGTAAAGATTTTGTGGTTAATTCTGAAAGCTAAATAAGATGGCTATTTCTGAAATAACTAAGTTTGTTAGTTAAAGTGTCTATCTCTATTATGAAGTGATTATGCTGATTTATTAAGTGGTTAGTTTTGAAAACTTATCTATGTTAGTTGACTTGTGTTAATAATGGGTTATATGTTAAATAAGGCTTTAAGTGTATTAAATATGGTCTAAATTGAAAAGGGATTTGGGGTCTAAATCGGGCTTAATGTTAAAACAGTTATAAAAATTTGTTATTAGTTAAATAAGCCATAACCCTAGTCTACCAAGACCTTAGTAGATCGGGAAAATAAAAAAATAGTAAGGGTATAATAGGAAACAATAAATGGCACTATTGAAGATTTAATAGAGCCTATAGGGTTAGAAATTACTTTAGTGCCTAGTATTTCTGTGATTTCCTACAAAGTAAAGGATAAATTCGGCATAATGAAAAGGCAATCTTGAAATAAAACTTTGCAAGTGAGGAAAACCTCGTAAAATACCCCTAATAGAAAACCAAGGAATTACCTAGAACCTTCTAGCAAGGGCTGGAAGGCATCTCGACACACACTTAATGAACTAATCTGTAAAAAATTGAAAAAACAAGGGGAGGGGATTAGAAATAACTTATTTAAATTTTCCCCCAATTCCATCCCAAAATTAGTCTATAAATAGGCTTCTAGTAAGCCTAAAAAAGAGCTTCCAGATTCTGCATTTTACAAAAAGGTTTAGGCTGGAAAATATACGATATAAAGGCTGGAAATTACATTCTAAAAAAAAGTTCCATACATAGTTCTGAAGTCGAGTGATAGTGCTGAAACTTGGTTCTATGTACTAAAATCTTTAGTTGATTAATTTGGATATTAATTTGGGAGTTCCTACTGGGTATGTTATCCTTCAACTTATTTGGATTATGATTGAGCTCTTCGATTCTAGTTGTTGATTTGCTGGACTGTTATATTTGGGATTTTATTTGCTGCTCTGTTTGCTGCTCTATTGCTGCTATTTTGTTGACTATTCTTCATCCTCCAGCCTAGACTCATAGACTGTTTTGTTAATCAGGTACACTCTCATTTCCTGAAGATGTAATCGCACATTGTTTGAAGAAATTAAATCATATGAGTTGTTTCGATGATTTTACCTATGTTTTTCTTTTAGCTTTGTAATTATTATTTTTTAGAATCCTTGTAATTCATTAGCATGGTTTGTAATAACTAATACCTGTATGAAGTCGAAGCAAAAACTAGAGTATATAGCATAGTAGTAATATATAATTAGATATAGCTATCACTTAATCTAAGTTCAAAACAGGTTAACACTAAAATTAATTCACCTATTGAAACTGGTATAAACATATGAGCCGGTAATCAACTACTTTTGTTAACTAGGTTCTGATTCAGGATGGATTAGTCCATAAAAGGAAATAAGTAGATAAGTTAAAACTGCTTTGTTATTCAGTCTCATTTAACAGTAATATAATTTAGAATTCTGTAATCAATAATAACCCAAGCATGTTCCGTCAGTATTAAAATTACTGCTTAAGTACTTGAAATAAAAGTCTTAGTGCCAAATTCCTGTTAGTGTGTAATCAGTTATTAGAATTCGTAGTTAGTATTGATTGACATGTAATCTGGAGCCTTATGAAATAAAATGAATCTTATTGGTTTACTCTGTTGTTAGAAAAATGTTTGTTCGAATTTTATGAAACTACAAGTTTGTTCTACATTTCATCCATTTATTCTGGGCCTGGTCGAGAACACAGGCCCAGATTCAACTAAATTCACTCTTGGTTCGTCAAGTGGTGATACTTGCATATACTGGGTTCCATAAGCCCAATCGCACAAAATGGACTGTTAATACAGTCCAGAAGTCCAGGCCTGGTAATAAATAATTGGCCTGGACCTAATAATAACAAATTTAGAAAATACAAAACTATATCATGATTAGGAGAAAAAACATAAATAGCAAACATAGTATATGATAAATTTGGAGTTATAAAATAAAGGGATGAGCCTCATATTAAAATGAAAAGACACGCGGGGCCCCATATGAATTTTAATAAGAATGTTAGACTTGGGAAGACCGTTTAGCAAATTTCACGATCTTCTATAAAGATAATAAGGCGTAGACATTGTAGGCATGACTAAAAGTATACATCCTTAATACGAGTACACATTTATGTGACTCAAATCTCAAATCCCGGCAAAGCTGAAACGTATTAAAGTCGCAGGCGTACTGGTTGCAGTGTGACACGAAATTTGCGACGTCGCAAGCCGTTAAAAATAACAAAACAGGACATTCAGATTCTTAAAAGAATATAAAGAAATCAAATAGGTCAAAAACAACAGTTGAGCGACCGTGCTAAAACCACGGAATTCGGGAGTGCCTAACACCTCCTCCCGGGTTAACAGAATTCCTTATCCGGATTTCTAGTTTTGCGGACTGTTTAAACAGAGTCATATTTCCTTGGATTTGGGATTAAACAAGTGACTTGGGACACCATTATCATCCCAAGTGGCAACTCTGAAATCTAAATAAATTCCGTTCCGATTGTCCTTAAAGTGGAAAAACTCCTTCCCTGTTGTTATTATTATATCCTATCTCGGGGTGTATTAGTAAATAACGGTTATATTTTATCTTCGAAAAACGTAGTGAAAAAGAGAGGTGTGACACTAAGTATTGCAGTATATAGAACCAAATTTCAGAACTATCTCTCGATTTCAGAACTATGCGTGGAACCCTTTTCTTAATTTCAAAGTCAGGACCCTCTTTCAGGCTCTCTAATGGCATATTTATAGATTAGTTTTGGGGGGAATTGGGGGAAAATTCAAATAAGTTATTTTCAACCCCCTCCCCTTGTTCTTTTCAATTATTTACAGATTAGTTCCTTGAATGTTTATCAAAATGCCTTAGTGCCCTTGCTAGAAGGTTCTAGGCAATTCTATAGTGTTCTATTAGGTGTCTTTTACTTGGTTACCCTCACTTGCTAAGGTTTATTACAAGACTGCCTTTTAACTATTTAATAGGTGAATTTTACTTTAACTGTGCCCTAAATAATCACACTATGTTGTTGAATTGATATTGTTTATGGTGACAAAATACTTTGATTAGTGTTTATTGGTGTGTTATAGGTACACATGAGCCATTGGATGCTAAAGGAGCTATTTTGGAGTCACAAGATGATAAAAAGGACAAGTGAAGCGTTGAAGTGAAGTTAGCTTGAAAAATCGAAGAAGAAGTCCAGCTTATTGTTCATCCGCGGTTCACTCATGACCGCGGATGAACCGCAGAAAAACAAGCTCGCGGAACTTTTTGAAGAATCAGAGAACTGTTCTATTTGCGGTTCGTCCGCGATCGCGGACGAAACACGGAAGGCGCCGCAAATATTATTCCTAATTTTGTACAAATTCAGTTTTTAAGCCCTGAACCCTCTATATAAACCTCTAGTCCGCCCAAACGAGGCAAGGCAAGCATTGTATTTATGACTACTTTTGCAAGATTATTAGTAAGAGAGAACTCTCTCAACCTATTCGTTTCTTTTATATCAATTATTTATTTATAAATTCAATTATTATTCTTGTTTCTTTGAGCATGAGTAGCTAAATCCTTTTCTAAGGTTTTGATCGAACCTATTGGGTGATGAACTTCTCGTTTATGTGATTACAAATTGTTAGCTAGATTTCTATTTGTTGAACTTCGTTCTTGTTGTAGTTAATTGGTAGACGACCCGATTAGCTGTGCCTATTTAGTGTGCATAACTTGGAAAGAAGTGCATATTTAGGTATATTGTTGAAGAACACCACACCTAGGTTATTGGAAGAATCTATAACTTTAGGCGTAAAGACAGGATTAGGAATAACGAAGTCTTGGGTGCAATCTTAAATGAACTATTCAAATTAAAGCTAGCTAGGGTAGCTCGGGAGAGTGCACCAGTAAATTATTGTAATTGCTCGGGAGAGGGTTACGGTACAAATAGCGTTCATGATTGATAGAATATATTGACAATTTGTATGAGCATAAACAAAAGGGATTCCATCAATAGGGGAAATCAATACCCTAGTCTTTCTACATATTATTTACCCAATATTCAATTCTTTCTTTCTAGTCTTTTAATTCTTGCAAAGTAGTTCGAAAATCTCACAAAAAAATATTCAAAATTTGGGAACTTGATTCGGAAGTGTTCTTGGGTTGTGAAAGTTGCAATTGGTAGGTTAATTCTCTGTGGGATTGAATCTGGACTTAATTGACCGGATTATATTGACTACGACCGTTGCTTGGACGTGAACCAATTTTGGCGCCGTTGCCGGGGAATTAACGGAATTATCAATTGCCATTAACAAACCTTCAAGATTCTTGTGTAGTCAGGTTCTTTCTACACTTTACATTGATATTTTGACGGTTGTTGATTTGGGTACTAGGTGCATGCCTAGAAAATCTGCAATGACTGGAGAACTAATTGAAGGACTCACAGACCCGAGCAAACTTTCCCGGCACGTAATAGGGCTATCAAACAAATTCAGCAATCTCAACAAAAAATAAAACTAGACTTCGACATGGGTGACGTGAACGACTCAAACCAGCAAGCTGGGTTGAACATGCAAGAGGCACATGAGGCGCATGAAGGTGCACTATTTGACTGGGCACAACCCACAATGGATAATTTGGCAACTGCCATTGTTGTGCCAGCGATTCAAGCTGAGTCTTTCCAGATTACCAACAACATACTACACTTGTTGCAAAACAAGGGATCATTCTCTGGGTCACAGGTTGGAAGATCCACAACAACACCTGAAGAACTTTCTCTCGATATGCAAGACACAGAGGCAACCGAATGTGACTCCGGAAGCCATCAGACAATTGCTCTTTCCGTTCTCAATTACAGGGGCTGCATAGGTATGGCTAAACTCACTCCCCATAAACTCTATTGCAACTTGGATGAGTTAGTCAAACAATTCCACAACAAGTTTCATCCACCTAACAAGACAGCTCAACAAATTGATGAGATTGTGAGCTTGAAGCAGAAACTAATGGAGACATTACATGAACCTTGGGGCAGATTCAAGGGTATGCTTGTTATGTGTCCTCACCATGGGATTCCTGAGCAGATGTTGGGTCAAAGGTTCTAAATGGGGCTTTCAGATGGTATGAAGAATATTGTAGATGCTTCAGCAGGTGGGGATTTTCTGAGCAAGACTTGGAGAGAGGGCCAAATTTTGCTAGATGCGATGGCTCAAAGTTCCGGGTGGACGACCAGGAATGCTCCTATCACTCCAGTGGTACACTCTGTAACTCTGAATCCATCTAGAATGATGGAGGAGAACATGTCAACCTTATTGACACAAATGAGCATCCTGACGAAGAAGGTGGAAGAATCTGGGGTCAACCAGCATGTTCATATTGTAGATACCACCAATGGTGGTTTATGCACATCTTGCATTAGACAACCCATAGGTAATCCATGGGCTGCAGACCAAGAATATCATCATCAGCATGAAAACATGAATTATGTGGCTAATTATGGAGGGCAGCGACAGGGTAACCAGAGTTGGGGTCAGCAGGCTCCACTATAGTAAAGGCCTTCTCAGCCACAGTATAATGCAGCAGGTATGAGGCCACCACACAACATGGCTCCATATCCTAGACCTCAGAATTTCAGCAACCAGCAGCAGGGATACCATCCACCTCCACCACAGCATGGGGGTAGATATGACGATGGGTTCGCAAGGTTGGAAGCTATGATGCAACAGGTAATTGGGTCAAATGCCAAAAGCAATGAGAGGATAGATGCACATAATGCAGCTATCAAGAATATTGAGGTACAAGTGGGCCAGATTGCTATGTCTCTTAACAATCGTCCTCAAGGGACATTGCCTGCAGATACACAAACAAACGCAAAAGATAAAGTCCTAAAGTAGCTGATGGCAGTGACTCTGAGAAGTGGTAGAGATCTTAATGCTGAGCAGGAAGGAGAGAGAAGCAACACACAGGCTGAGACACTCACTCTGATGCCCATTGAAATGGATGAGTCCACCGGGTTGACAGAAGTTATAATCCAGCCAGTTGCTGAAAAAAAAGAGACGTATCAAGGAACGGAGAAAGTAGCTGAATAGGTAGAGCAGTAGGTTGAAGAGAAAGTGATAGAAAAAGAAAAGTCGCAAGTTATTGGGAAGAAGAGGCCTCCACCACCATTCCCCAAAGGATGGACAAGCACCAAAAAGAAGAGCAATACAAAAAGTTCTTTGAGATGCTCAAGCAAATCCAGGTAAACATTTCTTTAATTGAAGCTTTGAAAGAAATGCCTGGGTATGCTAAGATGATAAAAGACTTGATGTCGCGGAAATTTGATTGCCAAGACTTGGCCACCGTGACTCTTACTCAGACTTGTAGTGCAATAGTCTCTACACCCATTGCTGAGAAGCATAGGAAGTTATGCCTTTGAAAAGGCATTGTGTGATTTGGGGGCAAGCATTAATTGTCACGCCCCAAATCGGGGAACATGACCGGCGCCTGACCGGGTTGCCCCAGTCAAGCGGACCTGGGTGCCTTTCATTCCCACGCGTTACCCCTGTGTTGATTGTTTCTCATTATCCAAATATCTTACTAACCATGAATGATTTCACATTAAACAAATAAAACCATACGAGTGATTCATTAACAAGTTTGCAGTTTTTACAACGCCCGACATAACATAATGTATACATAAGACTGGAGTCCCACGGTTTACATGTCTACAGAGCCTCTAGGATACAAAAAGGGAAATACAATACTTGCTGGTAACAAGGCTCCGGCTATACCTTACAAAACCAAAATGAAATCTAAACCGAAGTGGCATGAACCACACAAGGCCCCAAGGAAGAAAGGGGCTCACCAAAACGGGCAGTGGAAGGAGAAGGATACTACTGCCGATGAGCTGAAGTGCCTGCTACTGATCCACCTACAATCATAACACGAATGTAGCGTCCCCGGCAAAAGGGACGTCAGTACAATTGAATTGTACTGTCATGTATGGACAAACTTTGTCCCAAGTAAACTCAAGCCATTGAATTACATCAACAATTAATTAAGCCAGCCAACCATGTTTCCACATTTTCCTCATTTCAAATAATTCTCAACACAAAGCACTTTCTACGATCAACCAATTTAAAAACAACCAATCAATCACGTAAAGCACAAGTAGTCAAACAAAGGGGCAATCAGTGCCCCACAGGTTGCAAACTCTCTTGCTGTCTCCTTTCACAATTTCACATTATTGATTTTTGTATCAATTTTCAATAGCGATTTTGATCGCTTTCCACCCTTATTGCCCCTGACCACCCTTATTACTTCGGCCACCCTTATCACCCCAACCCACACCTTATTTCCTCACGTTGCGGCGCGCAACACGACCCCGCCTTACAGTTTAAAACACAACAATTTCAAACAGCAGATAAGGTACTACACACAATTTCAACAAGTTCAAATAAGCAACTTGCACATTGTTTCATGTTCTCAATTATTTTTCAAATCAATATCACAACCATGTTACAATATTTCCACAATTCAAGTGTTTCATCTCTTTCCACAATAAACAAATTCTCAAGCGTTTCGTTTGTTTTACACAAGGTGCCATATAGGCCATCATAATCATTTTTCACAATTCTTTACCCATTTCGACTCTCATTTAATTTTCGGTTCATATTCTATACCATATCACTCATATTTCAACAACAACTTTGAGAATTTCACACAATTTGTCAAATTAACACTAACCAAACAAATTTCACACATATAGGCGATTTCACAAGAATCAAAATTAGCCATACATACCTGGTGATGAATTTTCTTCCTACTTTATGCTTACCCAAGATATCCTACACTTGCCAACCTTGTTCTTGAAGACTCTTACTTCTACTCACTTCTTTTTACTAGAAATCAAGTTCAATAATCATGCATGAGTGTAAAATTCTATTTTCAAAAGCTATTGCATGCAAACCTCTCTTTACCCAATTTAAATCTGAAAATTAGAGAAAATAGTTGGGGATTTTACCTTGAAATGATTTGGGGAAATTGAATCTTTGCCCTAGAATCCTTTGAACTAAGATGGTTGGAACAATCTTTGAAGATGAAAGATTTCTCTCTCTAATAACCCTCTCTTCTCTCTCTAACTTTGGTAAGATGATATGATAAAATGAAGAAGAAAGGTGTTATATTAAAGAAGAGATCGGGTCAAAATGTTACAAAAATATGGACCGGGTCAATTATGCGGTGCACTTTGCGACCGCAGAATCAACATGCGGTCCGCAGAGTGACCGCAGAATGGCCTCAAAATTACACAAGTTCTGTTACAGAATGCGACCAATATGCGGTCCGCATTCTTGATATGTGATCGCAAAGTGCATCGCAGATTCACTATGCGATCGCATATCGACCGCATTTTCAACACGATTTTGGGGGACTTTCTGGAACGTTTTGCGGCAAGAATGCGGTCCGCATAACAGGTTTGCGGTCACATTCTTGACCGCATATTTGACACTTTTCGGAAAAATTAATTCTCTACATTTTTGAAACTTAAATCACTACCAAGGGTCCGAACCGCGGCGAGCTTGCGAGCCACGAAGAATTCTACGCATTCCTAACACATTATTCGGACCATGACACTATAGCTACTAGGTTTTATGCACAAATATTTTACGGGGCCTTACATCCTCCCCCCCTTAAGATCATTCGTCCTCGAATGAGGATTTTGAAATAAATGAGTTGGTTTTGGAAGACATGATATGCAACCATCAAAATTTTGACTAACTCTTATATTTTAGAAAAATTTCGCCAGAGTTTCCTTTGTATTATGGACATATCCACCTGTCAGAGGGCCCCCGAAACACGATACCAAACAACAATACACAAATACAACACTTTTCACAACTGGTATACACTTTCTTACCTCAATGAATGCACATGTTCTATCACATTGTTACAATTGCACATAATGAGTTCTTACCTTGTTTAACCATCTTAATACACTATGTACACACAAACAAACCATTACCAATCTACACTTACTATTAGTTGTTTATTTAACACATGAATATTTATAAGGATTTCATTTATCAAGAAAGGTTCAAGTGACCCAAGGCAACAACACATTTAACTCATTACAAAATGAAGGAGACTTCACTAATACTAAGAGAGAAACGACTTGGACAAGATGAAAATTACTAGGAGTAGAAGGGTCACCTAATTTCTTCTAGGCTTGATCAAACAAATGGGGGTACTTTTCTTTCATCTCTTTTTCTGCTTCCCATGTGGCCTCCTCAACTTGTTGACTTCGCCACAATACTTTAACCAGAGGCAACTTCCTTATTTCTCAACTTACGGACTTGCCTATCAAGAATGGCAACTGGAACTTCTTCATATGACAAATATTCATTAACCTCTATAGCCTCGACTGGCATGATGGTGGATGGATCTCCAATCACTTTCTTCAACATGGACACATGGAATACCGGATGCACTGATGACATCTCAGGAGGCAACTCTAGCCTAGAAGCAACTTGACCAATCCTTTGAACGATCCGATATGGCCCGACATACCTAGGACTCAATTTCCCTTTCTTTCCGAATCGCATGACTCCCTTCATAGGAGATACCCTCAAGAACACCCAATCATCGACTTGAAACTCCAAATCCCTTCGACGAATGTCTACATAGGACTTTTGACGACTCTGTGCTGTTTTCATTCTCTCCTGAATAACCTTGACCTTTTCCATAGCTTCGTACACCATATGTGGCCCTAGCAATTCCGCTTCACCTATCTCAAACCACCCGATTGGCGACCTACATCTTCTCCCATACAATGCCTCAAACGGGGCCATCTGAATGCTAGCATGATAGCTGTTATTGTAAGCAAATTCTATCAGTGGCAAGTGTTCATCCCAATTACCTTTAAAATCTAAGACACAAGCCCGCCACATATCTTCAAGCGTCTGAATGGTCCGCTCGGCCTGGCCGTCGGTCTGCGGATGGGAAGCTGTGCTGAGATTCACCTGAGTTCCCAAACCTTGCTGAAACATCTTCCAAAAGTTAGCTATAAACCGAGCCCCGCGATCCGAGATAATAGAAAGTGGAGTGCCATGAAGCCTTACTATCTCCTTGATGTACAACCTTGCATACTGCTCCGCAGTATCAGTAGACTTGACTGGCAGGAAGTGAGCTAATTTGGTGAGTCGATCCACTATCACCCATATTGAGTCAAACTTACGCCGAGTGCGAGGTAACCCTACCACAAAATCCATATTGATCATCTCCCATTTCCACCTTGGTATTTCTATAAGTTGAGTTAATCCACCGGGCCGTTGATGCTCGGCCTTCACTTGTTGACAGTTCGGACATTTAGCTACAAAGCTTGCTACATCCCTTTTTATAGCGTTCCACCAATAAATCTCCTTAAGGTCATGATACATTTTCATGGAACCTGGGTGTACCGAATACTTGGAAATTTGAGCCTCTGCCATTACCCTTTCCCGAAGCTCGTCCACATCCGGAACACATAGCCTATCTTGACACCGCAATACACCATCTTCGCCGCTGAGTACAAATGCTGAGGTCTTGTTATTCATGACTGCTTCCTTTACCCGAACAAATGCTGGTTCCATGAACTGGTTTTCCTTGATTTCCGCGACCAATGATGATTCTGCTCCATTATGCACCAAAATATCCCCCTCGTCTAACGCCGAGATACGAACCCCCAAGCTGGCTAATAGGTAGACCTCTCGAGCCAGGGGTCTTTGATCCACACTCAAATGAGCCAAACTACCCATGGATTTTCGATTAAGAGTGTCGGCTACCACATTTGCCTTTCCTGGATGGTAAAATATGTTCATATCATAGTCCTTGAGCAATTCTAACCACCGTCGCTGTCTCAGATTTAGCTCCTTCTGCTTGAACAAATACTGGAGGCTCTTGTGGTCCGAAAACACATCTACATGAACTCCATAAAGATAGTGCCGCCATATTTTCAAAGCAAACACAACAGCTGCAAGCTCCAAATCATGCGTCGGATAATTCTTCTCGTGATTCTTGAGTTGCCCTGGAAGCGTAAGATATGACTTTCCCGTGCTGCATCAATACACATCCCAAACCAACCCTGGAGGCATCACAATAAACCAAAAATCCCTTTGTGCCTTCTGGCAAGGCCAATACTGGTGCCGTGGTCAATCTTGACTTCAATTCCTGGAAACTTTTCTCACATGCTTCGGACCACTGGAACTTAACTGCATTCTGCGTCAGTTTTGTCAATGGGGAAGCGAGGGTTGAGAATCCCTCTACAAACCTCCGATAGTACCCTTCCAAACCCAAGAAGCTACGTATCTCTGTCGGGGTTGTGGGTCTAGGCCAATCTTTCACTGCCGCAATCTTTTGAGGATCCACCTGAATTCCCTCACTGGAAATAACATGCCCTAGAAAGGCTACGGACTCCAACCAAAACTCACATTTTGAGAACTTGGCATACAATTGATGCTGATGAAGGGTCTGCAATGCTGCTTTGAGGTGAATGGCATGATCTTCCCTGCTCCGAGAGTAGATGAGGATGTCGTCAATGAATACAATTACAAAGGAATCTAGAAATGGCTTGAAAACCCGATTCATGAGGTCCATGAAAGCTGCTGGGGCATTGGTTAGCCCAAAAGACATGACCAGAAACTCAAAGTGACCATAACGAGTTCTGAAGGCGGTCTTAGGAATATCCTCCTCCCTGATTTTTAACTGGTGGTACCCAGACCGTAAATCAATCTTTGAGAAGAACTTCGCTCCCTGCAATTGGTCAAACAGATCATCCACTCGAGGCAAAGGATATTTATTTTTGATGGTGACTTTGTTGAGTTGCCGATAATCAATACACATTCGAAGTGACCCATCCTTCTTTCCTGACAAAGAGAACCGGAGCACCCCACGGCGACACACTCGGTCGTATGAACCCTTTCTCTAATAAATCCCTCAGCTACACTCGGTTCATCAACTCCATAAATATTGCGGGGGCATTGGTCAACCCGAAAGACATGACTAAGAGCTCGTTGTGCCCATACCGAGTGCGAAAAGCTGTCTTAGGAATATCATCCGCCCTGATCTTCAGCTGATGGTAGCCAGACCTCAAGTCTATCTTTGAGAGCACCCTTGCTCCCTGAAGCTGGTCAAACAAATCAACAATCCTCGGTAGTGGACACTTATTTTTTATCGTCACTTAGTTTAATTGCCGGTAATCAATACACATCCGCATCGAACCATCATTCTTCTTCACGAATAACACCAGTGCACCCTAAGGAGAAACACTAGGCCCGATAAAGCCCTTCTCTAGCATGTCTTGCAACTGATCTTTTAACTCTGGCGGGGCCATGTGACACAGTAGAATAAAAATAGGCTGAGTGCCTGGTGCCAAATCAATACAGAAGTCAATATCTCTATCGGGTGGCATACCCGGCAGGTCTGAAAGAAAAACCTCACCCGTACAATAGGAACCGAGTCAATAGAAGGAACCTCTGTGCTGGAGTCGCAAACATATTCCAAATAAGGTAAACACCCCTTCTCAACCATGCATCGAGCCTTAACGTATGCAATGACATTGCGGGTGGTGTGACCAGGGGTCCCTCTCCACTCTAGTCGGGGTATTTCTGGCAAGGCCAAGGTCATGGTCTTTGCGTGAAAATCTAAGATAACATGATACGGGGACAACTAATCCCACCCCAATATAACATCAAAGTCCACTATACCTAACAGTAATAAATCAACACGGGTCTTTAGACCCTTAAACATAACCATGCACGAATATGCACCCGATCGACTACTATGGAGTCACCCACTGGCGTAGACACATAAACAGGAATGTCCAAGTCATAGCTAGGCACGGCCATACATGGTGCAAAGTAGGAAGACACATATGAATATGTAGACCTAGGGTCAAATAGTATTGAAGCATCTATATCGCAAACCAAAATGGTACTTGTAATCACAGCATCTGATGTCTCTGCCTCTGGCCTGGCTAGCAAGGCATAAAATCGGGGATCAGCACCACCTCCCTGAACTATGTCTATGTGACGGTCATCCACCGGCTAACCTCTACCTCTAGCGGGACGGCCTCCACCTCTACGGTCTCGACCTCCACCTCTACAATCCCTACCACCACCCCTGGCTGGCTGGGCAGGCTGTGGGTCAGCTGGGGCCTGAATCATGGGACGAGGACCCTACTGCTCAGAACTGCTCGATGCTCGAGGGTAAAATCTGATAAGGTGACCGGGGTCACCACAGCCATTACAAGACCTCGGGTGTTGTGACTACTGAACTTGACGGCCCGAATGACCTCCACGAATACTCTGAAGAGGCTGAGCACTGATGGGTTGCTGATATGAATACTGCTTACGAAAACCACAATCACCTGAACCACCCTGTAAAGCGTAGAGAGCTGACTGAAAAGGCCTGGAAGACTGACCCCTGTCGTAAGAATCCCTACCTCCAGATGAGGCACCACTAATTCCGCCAGAATGACGAGGCCTCATGCCTGAAGCATGACCACCTACCCGAGTAAGGGCCATCTCAACTCTATGGGCCGCGTTAGCCGCCTCCCGAAAAGATATGTCACTACCAACTCCCATAGCCATCTGAAGTCAGATCGGCTAAATCAACCCATCAATGAACCTACGGACCCTCTCCCGCTCTGAAGGGAGTATCACAACTACATGCCATGCCAAATCTACAAATCTAGTCTCATATTGGGTAACAGTCATGGAACACTATTGGAGGCACTCAAACTGCCTCCAGAGTGCATCCCGCTGAGTAACATGGAGAAACTTCTCCAAGAATAGCTCTGCAACCTGGTCCCTTATCAAAGCTGTGGACCCTGCTGGTCGAGTTAAGAAAAAATCTATCCACCAAGTCTTGGCGGATCCTACAAGCCTGAAAGCGCAAAAATCAACCCCGTTGGATTCCACTATTCCCATAGTCCTGAGAATCTCATGGCAACTGAATAGGAAGTCCTGAGGATCCTCCGATGAAGCACCGTTGAAGGTGGTGGTAAAAATCTTGGAGAACCGATCAAGTATCCATAGAGCATCAGAGGTGATGGACGCTCCATCTCCGGCCTGAGCTGTAGTGCTTGTCTGAACTGCTACTGCGGGCAGAACCACTGGTGCTTGAGCCTGTGGAGCTACTAGCTCTGAAGTATACGCAATAGGAGTCGGAACCCCTCCTCCAACCTGAGAAGTGGCTGGTGTGTCACGACCCAAATCCGGTCGTGATGACGCCCAACAATCAAGCTAGGCCAGCCAGACTAACCATTTTTAATTTACATCGAATACCAGTCCCAAATGGACAACCCAAGAAGAATATATGAGTTTAAGAACTCCAATAATAATAATAATGAACAAAATACCGACACTCCCAAAGATCCGGAGTCACAAGTCTAGAGCCTCTAACAAAACCCAACAGGAATAGAGAGTACTGTATAGAAATACTCAAGTCCGAATACAAAATACAAATAACAACTGGAAAGGAGAGGAGAAGCTAGGTTCTGTGAACGTAGGCAGCTACCTCAGCAACTCGATATGACACTACAAATGCTGGAAATGCCTGTCTACTGCTCCTGAGTACCTGAGTCTGCACACAAAAGGTGCAGGGAGTAGGGGTGAGTACTAAGTACTCAGTGAGTAATAAATATATACAAGTAGCTGAAAATAAGAAATCCACAAAATACCACAATATGAAGCTACACTACAGTCCGAATCTCCTACGAACTACCATCAACATTACAATTCAGCTACCACATAGTAATTTAACAAATAAAGATGCAATGCAATGCACATAACCGCTACAGCGTGTAGCCCGATCCATTTAACGTCGACGGCGCTCACTAGGGGTGTGTACAGACTCCGGAGGGGCTCCTACAGCCCAAGCGCAATACTGCTGCGGCGTACAGCCCGATCCTCATATCAACCACTGCGGCGTGCAGTCCGATTCCATGCTCAGTCCACAATAAGTAAATATGTCACAAAACAGTTCATTTTTTTCTTACTTCCAGTTTCCAGTTCATAATTTATGAAAAATACTTTAACTTTATTTAGTTTGCCTAAAACCGGTGACTTAATATTTAGAAAAAAATGATTTCAATTTCCAGGACTGAGATCGGTGATTTAAGCAATTATAGCTATCACATAAATATTGTCCTCTAAGGACGCTACAGATCGGCACAAGGCCCCAAATAAGGATTACAGCCCACAAATATATCAATTACAGTGTATTACCAACACTAATAACATATTATTCGTTTCCGGGATGGACCAAGTCTCAATCCCCAGTCACAATCAATCCCGCACCTGCCACGGTGTGTGAGCCACGCCCTACTAGCGTCAAAATGTGCTAAGCCGGGGTTTCGAACCCTCAGGCTACCATATACACAAACTACTCACCTCTAGCCGGTCGTAGACTCATCCGCGATGCCTTTTCCTTTGAATTTAGCTCCCTCGTGCGTAGAATCTAGTCAAACCACAATAATTATATCAAATACGGGTCAAAGAATCATAACCCATTTCAATTTACATGAAATTTGCATAAATACACTAAGTTGGTAAAACCCGACCCCAGGCCCACTGCTCGGAAAATTCCGAAATTAGTACCAACGCGACCCTCATCTCGCCACGAGTCCGTGCATATAAAATTTATCAAAATCGGAGTTCAAATGGCCTCCCAAAACTCAAAATCCCGTTTTCAATATCTAGGCCACATTTCTTCAAGATTTCAACCCAATTTCATGAAGATTGATGTTAATTCTACCATAAAATGATGTTTTTGAGTCAAGAATCTTACCTCCGACGAATACCCGATGATTTCCCAGTGATTTCCTCGAGTTTTCTTCTCTCTAGGGCTCAAAATTGAGTTTTGGGGTAATGAACCCGAGAGCCTTCTGTTTCTGTGATTTTATTCACTGCCAGAGCAATTTGCTCTACGCGTTCGCGTGAGCTCCCACGCGTTCGCGATGAACAGCTCCCTCTTACTCTTCGCGAACGCGGCGCCTACCACGCGTTCGCGATGCTCAATTCCAGCTACCCTTCGCGAACGCGACGCCAACCACGCGTTCGCGATGCTTAAACTCCCAGCCGCCCAGATTCCTTCTACACGTTCGCGATACAGCTCCCGCGAACGCGAAGCACACTCCCACGAACCTACGCGAACGCGACACCAGGAACGCGATCGTGATGCACAACACCCCTAGCCTACGCAAACGCGACACCCCGACCACGAACGCGATGCATTGATTCGCCTGACCTTCGCGAATGCGGCCCATGCCACGCGAACGCGAAGGCTTAAATGCCTGGACAGAACCTGCAGTTTTTCTGCAGATTTTTGCCAAGTCCAAATGCCCGGTTGATGGTCCGAAATCATCCCGAGGCCCCCGGGACCCCAACGAAAAGCACCAACGTACTCCAAAACATGATACGGACTTGTTCCAATCATAAAAACTCCATCCTAAACATCAAAATCACCAATTACCCACAGATTCAAGCCTAAATTTCTTAAAACTTTCAAAACTAACATTCAATCCAAAACCCGATCAAACGATGTCCGAATGACCTGAAAATTTGCAGACATATCCAAAATCATATAACGAAGCTACAGAAATTGTCGGAATTCCATTCCGACCCTCGGATCAAAATATCACCTACCATCCGGTTTTCGCCAAACTTCAACCTTCGCCAATTCAAGCCTAAAACTACACCGGACCTCCGAATTCAATTCCGATTGCTCTCCTAAGTCATAAATGATCCCCCGAAACTAGTCGAATCGTCAAAATCCGGTTCCGAGCACTCTAACTCAATAGTCAACTCTAGGTTGACTTCTCATATTCAAGCTTCCTTCAAACATGCTATTTGTTTCATTTTCAATCCATATCACTCCTAACTCACCCGATATGCTCCAATACTGATATAAAAGCATAAGATATGTAAATGCAAGGTAACGGGGTGGTAATTCCAGTAACGACGGGCCGGGTCGTCACATTCTCCCCAACTTAAACAAACGCTCGTCCGCGAGCGGGTTAAGAAACATACCTGGAGCATCAAACAAGTGTGGATATCTGCTCCGCATCTCCTGCTCGGTCTCCCAAGTTGCTTCCTCCACGGGACGACCTCTCCACTGCACTTTCACTGAAGCTATATCCTTGGATCTCAGCTTACGAACCTGTCGACCCAAAATGGCTACCGGTTCCACATCATAAGTCAAGTCTTCATCTAGCTGTATCGTGCTGAAGTCCAACACATGAGACGGGTCTCCGACATACTTCCGGAGCATAGATACATGGAACACCGGGTGAACTCCCGAAAAACTGGGTGGCAAAGCAAGCATGTAGGCCACCTCCCCAACTTTCCTAAGCACCTCAAAAGGTCCAATAAACCTTGGGCTCAACTTTCCTTTCTTTCCAAACCTCATAACACCCTTCATAGGCGAAACCTTCAGCAACACCTTCTCACCTACTGAATAAGACACATCTCGGACCTTCCGGTCTGCATATCTCTTCTGACGCGACTGAGCTGTGCGAAGTCTCTCCCGAATCACCTTCACCTTGTCTAAGGCATCTTGGACTAACTCTGTCCCCAACAACCTAGCCTCGCCGGGCTCGAACCAACCGACTGGAGACCACCACCATCTCTCATATAAAGCTTCATACGGTGCCATCTGAATACTGGACTGATAGCTATTATTATAAGAAAACTTCGCCAAAGGCAAATAATCAGCCCACGAACCACCGAAATCAATGACACAAGCACGCAACATGTCCTCCAATATCTGAATAGTACGCTCAGACTGTCCATCCGTCTGTGGATGAAATGCTGTGCTCAGCTCTACCTGTGAACCCAACTCTCGCTGAAATGTCCTCCAGAACTGAGATGTGAACTGGGCACCTCTGTCTGATATAATAGAAATGGGAACACCATGCAATCTCACTATATCACGGATGAATATCTCTGCCAACCGCTCTGAGGAATAAGTAGTACAACACTGGGATGAAGTGAGCTGACTTGGTCAACCTATCCACCACCACCCAAACTGAATCAAACTTCCTCGCCGTCCGAGGGAGTCCACTAACAAAGTCCATAGTAATCCTTTCCCACTTCCACTCGGGAATATCAATACGCTGGAATACACCACCAGGTCTCTGATGCTCATACTTGACCTGCTGACAGTTTAGACACCGAGCCACATGGCTCACAATATCTTTCTTCATAGTTCTCCACCAGTAATGCTGCTTCAAATCCTGGTACATCTTTGCGGCTCCTGGATGAATAGAATACCGTGAGCTGTGAGCCTCCTCCAATATCAATTCACGAAGGCCATCAACATTGGGCACGCATATCCGGCCCTGCATCCGCAATACACCATCACTATCAATAGTGACATCTCTGGCATCATCATGCTGAACTCTGTCCTTAAGGACAAGTAAGTGTGGATCATCATACCGGCGCTCTCGAATACGATCATATAAAGAAGAACGAGCTACTACACAAGCCATCACCCGACTGGGCTCAGAAATATCCAGCCTCACCATCTGATTAGCTAACGCCTGAACATCAACTGCAAGGGGTCTCTCCCCAACTGGAATATACGCCAAACTGCCCATACTAATAGCCTTCCGGCTCAATGCATCAGCCACTACATTGGCTTTCCCGGGATGATACAAAATAGTAATATCATAGTCTTTAAGCAACTCAAGCCATCTCCGCTGCCTCAAATTTAGATCTTTCTGCTTAAACAAATGTTGAAGGCTGCGGTGGTCTGTATATACATCACAAGATACACCATATAGGTAATGCCTCCAAATCTTCAAGGCATGAACAATAGCAACTAACTCCAAATCATGAACAGGGTAGTTCTTCTCGTGGGGCTTTAGCTGACGAGAAGCATATGCAATAACTCTACCCTCCTGTATCAACACACAACCGAGTCCAACTCTAGAAGCATCACAATACACCGTATATGACCCTGAGGCCGATGGTAACACAAGTACTGGAGCTGTGGTCAAAGCCTCCTTGAGCTTCTGGAAGCTCTCCTCATATTCATCCGACCACACAAATGGAGCATTCTTCTGTGTCAACTTAGTCAACGGTGAAGCAATAGACGAGAAACCCTGAACAAACCGGCGATAATAGCCTGCCAAGCCGAGAAAACTCCGAATCTCCGTAGCTTAAGAAGGTCTAGGCCAATTCTGCACTGCCTCGACCTTCTGTGGATCAACCCGAATACCATCACTGGACACTACATGTCCCAGAAAACCGACAGTATCAAGCCAGAACTCACACTTAGTGAATTTTGCATAGAGCTTCTTTTCTCTCAACCTCGGCAATACCACCCTCAAATGTTGTGCATGCTGCTCCTGGCTACGTGAATAGACCAGAATATCATCAATAAACACAATCACAAAAGAATCAAGGTACGGCCGAAATACACTATTCATCAAGTGCATGAATGCAACTGGGGCATTAGTCAGCCCGAAAGACATCACCAGGAACTCGTAGTGCCCATATCGCGTCCTGAACGCTGTCTTCATAATATCCGAGTCCCTGATCTTCAACCGATGATAGCCCGATCGAAGATCAATCTTAGAAAATACACTAGCTCCCTGGAGCTGATCAAATAGGTCCTCAATACGAGGCAATGGGTACTTATTCTTCACCGTTACCTTGTTCAGCTGCCTATAATCAATGCACATTCTCATTGTGCCATCTTTCTTCTTCACGAACAATACAGGTGCACCCCGTGACACACTCGGACGAATGAAACCCTTATCTAAGAGTTCCTGAAGCTATTCTTTCAATTCTTTTAACTTTGCTTGTGCCATACGATAGGGAGGAATAGAAATGGGCTGAGTGCCCGGCACCAAGTCAATACCAAAATCGATATCTCTGTCAGGCGGCATGCCCGACAGGTCTGCTAGAAATACATCCGGAAACTCCCTCACTATGGGGACCGAATCAAGACTGGGTGTCTCAGCCTCAACATTTCTAATGAAGGCCAAATAAGATAAACAACCCTTGCCAATCATTTGTTGGGCCTTTATATAAGAAATCACCTTGTCGGACACATAATCAGTCAAGCCACGCCACTCGATCCTCGGATTACCTGGAATAGCTAGTGTGACTGTCTTGGCATGACAGTCCAGAATCGCATGGTAAGGAGATAGCCAATCCATGCCTAGAATTACATCGAAATCTACCATGCCCAGTAGTAATAGATCAACTCGGGTCTCCGGACCCCCAATAGTAATAATACAGGATCGATATACCTGATCCACAACAACAGTATCCCCCACTGGGTAGACACATGTACGGGCAAAGCAAGAATACCACGGGTCATACCCAAATGATGTGCAAAATTAGTAGAGACATAAGAATAGGTGGATCCGGGATCAAATAAGACAGAAGCATCCCTGTGGTAGACTGAGATAATACCTGAAATGACCGCATCTGAAACACCAGCATCCTTCCTATCCGGAAGAGCATAGAAACGAGCCTGGCCTCCACCAGTACGATCCTCACCCCTAGGGCGACCTCCGGATACCTGGCCACCAGTCCTAGCCGACCTGTGCCGGCGCTGAAGAAACAGGAGTAGAAGACGAGGGCTGATCCCTCTGCTGAGACCGCTTACGAAGCCACCAAGGACACTCTCTCCTAATGTGGCCCAAATCACCGCACTCAAAACAACGACCGAAGATGGAAGAAGGGGTTACCGAGGACCCCTCGCTACAAATGAACCCTGTGCTGAGGAAACAGGAGCAGAGCTCTGAGCTGGAAGAGCACTCAGTGCAGGCTGACTCTGCTGACGGCTCTGCTGACCCTGATAACCCTGATGGCCCTGACGACCACGATCTGATGAAACCCCACTGGACTCTGCACGTCCAGACTGATGAGACCTGAAAGAACGACCTCTGCTATGCTGAGATTGGCCCCTAGACGGAGCACCACTGTAACTGCCAGTACCACGAGGCCTCTTAGCCTCTCTCTCCTCCCGCTCTCTGCGGCGATCTGTCTCAATATGACGGGCAGCATCAACCACCTCCTCAAAGGTAACTGTCGAAACTCTCTCCCTGGTCATCAATATGCGGATGGGATAAATAAGACCATCAATAAATCTCCGAATCCTCTCCCTGTTTGTAGGAACCATCCACATGGCATGACGGGCCAACTGTGTGAATCTCATCTCGTACTGATTAACTGTCATCTCTCCCTGCTTCAACCACTCGAACTGACGTCGCAGCTCCTCTCTCTAAGACTGAGGTACGTACTTCTCCAAAAATACCATGGAGAACTGCTGCCAAGTGAGGGGCACTGCCCCGGCGGGCCTACGCCTCTCGAAATCCTCCCACCACTGAAATGCTGCACCTGTGAACTGAAAAGTGGTGAATGAAACGCCGCTGGACTCTAGAATACCCGCGGTGCGAAGCATGCGCTGACATCTGTCAAGAAAACCCTGGGCATCCTCGCCCTCAGCTCCACTGAATGTCGGAGGTTGTAGCCTCTCGAATCTCTCCAAACGACGCTGCTCATCGTCGGGCATAACTGGAACCACATATGCAGGAGCTGGTGCAACGGGCGCAACTGGCTGAACTGGCTCGGGTGTGTGAGCCACGGGGGTCTGATTCCCTCCCCCTGCCTGTGAAGAAGATACTGCAGCAGTAGCAACTACCTGAGCCAAGCCTGTGCACACTGATAAAATCTGAGCCAAGGTCTCCTAAAGACCTGGTATCACAATGGGCACTGCCGGTGCCTGAACCTGAGTTACCAGAGCGTTTGCCGCTGGAATCCGGTCCTGAGTCTGGGCCACTGGTGCAGGAATCTGACCCTGAGTCTGGTCAGCTGGTGGGTCAGCAGGTGCTGGTACTGCTGCCCTACCTCTACCACGACCACGGCCTCTGGGTGCCAATGGCGGTCGTCCGCCACGTCCGTTAGCTCGTGTTCTCACCATCTGTGAGAGAATGGAACATGGAAAATTTTAATTTCATGACAACACAAATCGCACGATATGAATCCAAGAAAATGATGTTTTTCCTAAAGTTTCTATAGCCCTCCGAGGATAGATACGGACGTCTACGTACCGATCCACGAAAGCCTACTAAACCGGCTCATGACTCGCGAGTCCTAGTAACCTAGAGCTCTGATACCAACTTGTCACGACCCAAATCCGGTCGTGATGGCGCCCAACAATCAAGCTAGGCCAGCCAGACCAACCATTTCTGATTACATCGAATACCAATCCCAAATGGACAACCCAAGAAGAATATATGAGTTTAAGAACTCCAATAATAATAATAAAGAACAAAATACTGACACTCCCAAAGATCCGGTGTCACAAGTCTAGAGCCTCTAACAAAACCCAACAGGAATAGAGAGTACTATATAAAAATACTCAAGTTTGAATACAAATACAAATAACAACTGGAAAGGAGAGGAGAATCTAGGTTCTACGAACGTAGGCAGCTACCTCAGCAACTCGATATAACACTACAAACGCTGGAAATGCCTGTCTACTGCTCCTGAGTACCTGAGTCTGCACACAAAAGGTGCAGGGAGTAGGGGTGAGTACTAAGTACTCAGTTAGTAACAAATATATACAAGTAGCTGAAAATAAGAAATCCACAGAATACCACAATATGAAGCTAAACTACAGTCCGAATCTCCTACGAACTAGCATCAACAGTACAATTCAGCTACCACAGAGTAATTTAACAAATAAAGATGCAATGCAATGCACATAACCGCTACGGCGTGTAGCCCGATCCATTTAACGTCGACGGCGCTCACCGGGGGTGTGTACAGACTCCGGAGGGGCTCCTACAGCCCAAGCGCAATACTGCTGCGGCGTGCAGCCCGATCCTCATATCAACCACTGCGGCGTGCAGCCCGATCCCATGCTCGGTCCACAATAAGCAAATAAGTCACAAAACAGTTCATTTTTCTTACTTCTAGTTTCCAGTTCATAATTTATGAAAAATACTTTAACTTGATTAAATTTGCCAAAAACCGGTGACTTAACATTAAAAAAAATGATTTCAATTTCCAGGACTGAGATCAGTGATTTAAGCAATTATAGCTATCACATAAATATTGTCCTCTAAGGACGCTACAGATCGGCACAAGGCCACAAACAAGGCTTACGGCCCACAAATATATCAAATACAGTGTATTTCCAACACTAATAACATATTATTCATTTCCGGGATGGACCAAGTCTCAATCCCCAGTCACAATCAATCCCGCACTTGCCACGGTGTGCGAGCCACGCCCTACTAGCGTCAATATGTGCTAAGCCGGGGTTTCGAACCCTCAGGCTACCATATACACAAACTACTCACCTATAGCCGGTCATAGACTCGTCCGCGATGCCTTTTCCTTTGAATTTAGCTCCCTCGTGCATAGAATCTAGTCAAACCACAATAATTATATCAAATACGGTTCAAAGAATCATAACCCATTTCAATTTACATGAAATTCACATAAATACACTAAGTTGGTAAAACCCGACCCCGGTCCCACTGCTCGGAAAATTCCAAAATTAGTATCAACGCGACCCTCATCTCGCCACGAGTCCGTGCATATAAAATTTATCAAAATCGAGTTCAAATGGCCTCCCAAAACTCAAAATCCCGTTTTCAATATCTAGGCCACATTTCTTCAAGATTTCAACCCAATTTCATGAAGATTGATGTTAATTCTACCATAAAATGATGTTTTTGAGTCAAGAATCTTACCTCCGACGAATACCCGATGATTTCCCAGTGATTTCCTCGAGTTTTCTTCTCTCTAGGGCTCAAAATTGAGTTTTGGGTTAATAAACCCGAGAGCCTTCTGTTTCTGCGATTTTATTCACTGCCAGAGCAATTTGCTCTACGCGTTCGCGTGAGCTCCCACGCGTTCGCGATGAACAGCTCCCTCTTACTCTTCGCGAACGCGATGCCTACCACGCGTTCGCGATGCTCAATTCCAGCTACCCTTCGCGAACGCGACACCAACCACGCGTTCGCGATGCTCAAACTCCCAGCCGCCCAGATTCCTTCTACGTGTTCGCGATACAGCTCCCGCGAACGCGAAGTACACTCCCACGAACCTACGCGAACGCGACACCAGGAACGCGATCGCGATGCACAACACCCCTGGCCTATGCGAACGCGACACCCCGACCGCGAACGCGATGCATTGATTCGCCTGACCTTCGCGAACGCGGCCCATGCCACGCGAACGCGAAGGCTTAAATGCCTGGACAGAACCTGCAGTTTTTCTGCAGATTTTTGCCAAGTCCAAATGCCCGGTTGACGGTCCGAAATCATCCCGAGGCCTCCGGGACCCCAACGAAAACCACCAACATACTCCAAAACATGATACGGACTTGTTCCAATCATAAAAACACCATCCTAAACATCAAAATCACCAATTACCCACGGATTCAAGCCTAAATTTCTTAAAACTTTCAAAACTAACATTCAATCCAAAACCCGATCAAACGATGTCCGAATGACCTGAAGATTTGCAGACATATCCAAAATTATATAACGAAGCTATAGAAATTGTCGGAATTCCATTCTGACCCTCGGATCAAAATATCACCTACCATCCGGTTTTCGCCAAAATTCAACCTTCGCCAATTCAAGCCTAAAACTACACCGGACCTCCGAATTCAATTCCGATTGCTCTCCTAAGTCATAAATGATCCCCCGAAACTAGTCGAATCATCGGAATCCGGTTCCGAGCACTCTAACTCAATAGTCAACTCTAGGTTGACTTCCCATATTCAAGCTTCCTTCAAACATGCTATTTGTTTCATTTTCAATCCAAATCACTCCTAACTAACCCGATATGCTCCAATACTGATATAAAAGCATAAGATATGTAAATGCAAGGTAACTGGGTGGTGATTCCCATAATGACGGGCCGGGTCGTTACATGGTGCAACTGGCAGGAAGCCTACTTTGGGGACACTGTCCATAAAGCCTACTATCCGGACATGAGCCTCCTGAAGATCCGGGGTAAATATAACCTCTCCTGGGACCTGAGCAGGGCCCACTGGAGCTTCTGGAGCTAGAAACTCCTCACCATTTTCAATATGAGGCTCCACCTCTAGAACTGTTGCCTGGGGCTGAGCTCTACCCCTACCACGGCCTCCGACATGACCTCGGCCTCGACCTCTGCCCCTCGTAGAAGCTGCCTGAGGCTCAAACTACTAATCAGCGGATGAGGAAGCACGTGTTCTCACCATCTGCAAAAGTACAGATTAGAAATTCAATCAGTATTTGAGGAAACAAATCGCACGACAAGAAGGAACAAATGAGAGATTTTTTTCCCCAACTCAATAGACTCTGGGGAATAAGTACAAACGTCTCCGTACCTACCCCCCAGACACTACTAAGTTTGTTCGTGAGTTGTGAGACCTATGTAACCTATTGCTTTGATACCAACTTATTACCACCCGGATTCCCCACCATCTAGATAGTGATGGCGCGTACTCGTCGTAGCTAGACAAGCAAATTTACTTACCATCTTTCCATTAATTAAAACCATCTTGTTGTCAATTTAATAACGAGAATAATAATAATAACATTAATTGCGGAAGTCTACTTTCATAAATTTGAATATAAATGTGAAATACTCAACATAAATCCTCTACCCAAGATGTGGAGTCACAAACTCACGAACTACTAAGAATAACTACACATAATGGTCTAAAATAAATATAATAACCGTCTGTCTCAAAAGAATGAGACGACAGTAATAATGAAAAATATAAGAAGAGACGTCGGGCCTGCGGACGCCTGCAAGCTACCTCAGTCTCGTGGGTATGATAATACTGCTACCGAACTACTACTGATGCTGCTGCTCAAAACCTGGACCTGTGCAAAAATACATAGAAGTGTAGTATCAACACAACCGAGCCCATGTGCTGGTAAGTGCCCGGTCTATCTCGGCGAAGTAGTGACAAGCCTAGGACCAGACAGTCACATAAACTTGTACAATTCTATATACATATGTACCACAAAACAACAGAAATACTAAACTAAACAAATAGAAAGGGAGGGAACATGCTATGGGGAGCACAATTAGATATACATAATTCATCACTTAAATAGAAACAGAGCGCAACAATATTATCACAAAATAAGAAATTTAATAGTTGCATGGCATCGCCTTTCATGCTTTTATTCACATCATCTCCCAAACAATCATATAGAAGTGCACGGCATCACCCTTCGTGTTTTTACTCTCATCCTCAGTTCAAACAATCAAATAAAAGTTCACGGCATCACACTTCGTGCTTTTACTCTCACAACTTACATTCATGGCATGGAATGTTCCTTCGTGCATAATATAATTATCAATGGCACAGAATGTTCCGTCATGCATAAATAGTTAAAACATGGAACAAAATGATCCTTCGTGCGAATATAATTAGAAATGGCACGGCATCTCCGTTCGTGCTTTATCACTCTTCCTCACCCAAACAACAGTCACAATCAATGGGCAAGAAGAATGAAAGAAACAACAAGTACCATCCCGGCAAGGGAGTAACAACAACACAATAAGGTCCCGGCAAGGGAACAATAATAACAACAACAATAAGGTCCCACCAAGGGAACAATAACAACAACTTTCACAACCCGGCAAGGGTTCAATAATTTAACCATCCTGGCAAGGGATTAGTCATAATTTATCTTAGGAGAGTTCCACATTAGTTCACAACATGTACCAACAACGACTCACGGTCATGCCTGACTCTGGTGTATAGACACTCATCACCACGCCTATACACCACACTCGATCATTTAGCAATTAGCAAATTATTATACTCTAGTTCTATTCCCTCAAGCTAGGATAGATCAAACACTTACCTCGATGACTTATAATCAACTTAGTCCTCAAGTAATGCTTTTCCTTTCTAAATTCGCTCCAATTCAATCGTATCTATACACAATTTATTTAATATCATCAATTCTACTTAAGAAACCAGCCCAAATTGCCTAATTAAACCCTTTAACATGCTGTCTAAATATTGCAAAAACAAACCCCGGGCTCGCTTGGTCAAAACACAAAGTTCGAACCAAAATAAATTCACCCATACCCCCACGAGTACAAATATATAATTTGTTTTAAGATTTGACCCCAAATTGGGGTTGAATTACTCAAAATTCTCAAAAACCTAACTTTGCTCAAACCCCACGATTGTACCTTGTTTTCATGATTTAGGCTTAGAAACTAGTCAATTAATGAAAGAAAAGTGAAAGAAATAAGCGAAAAATTACTTACTCAAAGTGTCTTGAAGCTTGGGGGAGTTAATGGCTTCCTAGGTCTTGGGGGAGAAGAAGACTCGTGTAAATATTATGAAATCCGCTGTTCTGGTTCTATTTTTTAAACAAAAAAATTGCTGGGCAAAATTACCTTACGCGGTCGCGATACTAAGGGTGCCATCGCAAAGGGTAAACTAGGTAGAGCATCGCGTTCGCGATGGAGAAGCTGCAAATGTGAAGAGGAAGAGGCTGGGGGTCCAGGGATTGCACCATGCGAACGCGGGGACAGGATCGCGAACTCGTAGTGGAAAGGGCCATAACTACGCGATCATGGTTCAATGAATGTGAACGCGATGAAGGGGAACCCACAGCAACGCGAACGCGTAGGAACTGTCGCGATCACGATGAGTAAAAGGGGCTTGCATAGCTGAAGCAAAATCTGCAATATTTCTAATGGAAAAATCACCCTGACACAACTCCGAAACACTCTCGAGCCCTCGAGGCTCCTAACCAATCACACACGCTAACTCAAATACATCATACGAACTTGCTCGAGCGATCGAATCGCTAAAATTACATCAAATTCAAAGAATCACCCATAAAACTCATAATTTCATTTCAAAGTTCATCAACCTCTAATATTTGATATTTAGGTCCGAAACACGTCAAACGACGTCAAATTTTGACCAAACTTTACAGATAGCGCTTAACGCATATTTAAGACCTGTACGGAGCGTCAGAACCAAAATACGAGCCCGATACCTATATTTTCTAACTCATTTTCATTTTTCCTTAATAATTTTAGAAAATAATTTAATAGAAAAATTCATATCTCGGGCTCTAAGCCTCGGAATTCGACTCTTGGCACATGCTCGAATCCGATATTTTTTACGGACCTTCCGGGACCGTACAAACTTGGGTCCGGGTCCATTTACCAAAAATTTTGATCGAAGTCAACTATATCAATATTAATATCAAAATTATTTAAATTTTTCACAGAATTCACATATTTCAACATAAAAATTATCCGGCTACGTGCCCAGACTACACACACAAATCTAGGTAATATAAAATGAGGTTTTTAAGGCCTCGAAAGCACGGAACATATGAGGAAAAAAGGTGATGACCCTTTGGGTCATCACACATAGATAAAAATATGAAAGAAAAAATTAATCAGATTGTCAGGTGGAGATAATATTAATTAACACATTAACCATATCTAGTAGTATATTTTATATAACAAAAAACACATCTAATAGATCCAAAAAGTGTTTAACTTTGTTTGGTGGAAAATTATTGAATACTTTCCAAGCAAATCAATTGAAATAATTCAAGGGGTAAATCATAGCCAATCATAATTAATCATTGAATTAAAAGATAAATTTGAGACATAAAAACAATCAATCATGGGACGATGTAAGTAGGATTTTATTCATCAACATAACTTGACATGCCTCTCATTGAAGAGGTTCAGGATCTTATATTGATCTTGTTTATTACTTCCCTTGAGGAGTATAAATTTCTATCTTTGAGATATTCAGAATTCTTCATCAAAGTAGTTTGACGTGCCTCTCCTCAAAGAGGTTCACGATCTTACAATGATCTTGCCTCTTCTTGAAGAGGTCCAGGATTTCACGTTAATCTTGTTTATTGCTCCACTTGTGGAGTATAGTTTTTTTGTCTCTGGTGCAATCAGAGTTGCGTCGAAGAAGAAACCCCCCTTGAGAGGTTCTCTTTTTTAGTATTTATAGTATGGAAAAGGGCCTAAAATGCCCCTCTACTATAGGATATGGGACATCAAAGTCCTCCGTTAAAAGTTGGTCCCTTACATGCCTTTGACGTCTAAAAATGGGCTAAAAAAGCCCTTATCCACTAACGGAAGATATGTAAATGCACGTGGAATTACATTAAAATGTAGAAGGGCATTTTAGACCCTTTTTGGATTGTACAAGGTCATATACGAGTCAGTTATAGTAGTTAATTCTCAAGCACTTCACTCCATACCAGTTTACTCACACACATATTTTAGACCCTTCATTGATGTCTGATTTCTCCTACTAATTGGGTCACCTTGTCGATTTCGAGTTGAGTTCCAGTTTAGGTTTAATTATTTTTTGTCTTTATCGGTTTGTTTTGGAGATTTCTCTAAGACAATGTCAAAAAGTTTGAGTAGCTTAAATGGGTCGATTAGGATGTGTCGTTGTGGACTTGCTGCTAATTATTTTATGGTGTGGACTCCTTTAAATGCCGGGACAAGATTTTCAAATTTCCTAAGCATGAGGTATGTAAATTTGTTGATGGGTTCTTTTAATTATTGCAATTTGACTGTAATATTTTTTTTTAGGATGAAAATGTTCCTATTGGGAATGACAAGATGAGGAGCTTGCTCCTAGAATTTCAAATCTCAAATACAGTTTAAAGAAGGAGAAGGAAGCTCTAATCCGTTAAAGAATGTACTCCAAAGAAAAGTTGCCGATCTTGAGAATGTTATGATGCTCGTTGATCATGGAGGAATAGAATCCTTGGAATTGAAAAGAAATGTTCTAATGAAGAAAGTTGTTGATTTAGAGTACTCACCTCTACGTGTGCTAAATGTCGAAAGAAGATGTGGATTTTCTTTTGTGTGATATTGGGATGTTTTGTTGTGTTCTTTGCATTTGTGGGAAATGATATGTAATGTGAGTGTTATTGTGGCTTAGTTGTTGTGTTTTATTATGTAATGATTGTTTTTGCAAGGATTCAATAGAGCCATTCCCATTCATTTGAATATTTCTGTCTATGATTGAGTTACTTGATGTGATAATTAGTTGGTGTCTATAATTGAGTTACTTGATGTGATAATTAGATTGTTGGTCTAAAATAGTTGTGTGAGTAAACTGATATGGAGTGAAGTGCTTGAGAATTGACTACTATAACTGACTCGTATATGACCTTGTACAATCCGAAAAGGGTCTAAAATGCCCTTTTACGTTTTAATGTAATTCCACGTGGATTTACATATTTTCCATTAGTGCATAAGGACATTTTTAGCGCATTTTTAGATGGCAAGGGCATATAAGGGACCAAATTTTAACGAAGGGCTTTGATGTCCTATTTCCTATACTAGAGGGGCATTTTAGGCCCTTATCCGTTTATAGTATCAAACTCTTCTTGCCCATCATGAGCGGGCCTAGGGTTTGGTAATGGAGATGTCCCTTCATTAGTTTTGAGGGATATGTGTCATAAATCGGAAGTCAGCGGTGTTGACTATTTACTACAGATTGGTCATGATGGGGTTGATCCCCTGTTCACCAAATGATCGAATATTACCAATACAATTAGTCCCTCCGCTCGTCGGGGTCGCGCCTATGTCGACTTCGATGGACAGATAGAGCGACATAATCATGGAGGGTCCTTTATAATAAGGTTTTGGAATCGAATTTTTGATTAGCGAACAGAGTGTCACTACGCATGGCCATTTGTAATAGCGCACATTTTCATAAAAATGAAGCGTTTCGTGTATGGTTATGCATTAATGGCGATAGTTGGATTTTGTGAAGGCAAAATATATTATTTATAACTAGAAAAGGCTTGTCATTTTGTTCTTTACACATTCATTGCTCTTCTAAGAGGATTTTCGAGAAGCTTTTTCTTCTGGAAAATCGCATTGTTTCTATTCTTTCCATAATCATCCTCATTGATTTCTCCGTTTCCCTCGTCAAAATTCTTCTTTTTCTCGCTCGTTAATTGATTATGGCAAGCACTTCTTCTTGCGGCAATCGGCCGGCTAATACTCCAGCGGTTGAAAATCCCACTTCGGTAAATAAAGGGTAAGAATTGTTGGAGGATGAAGAAATTCCTTCATTCGACGAAATTCTACCTCGATCAGGATATCAACTGATGAATTTTAGTGTACCGGGTGGTGTGGAACAGAGAGATGTTTCTTCTCTAATAGGGGAACTGGGAATAGCCCAAATGCGGGAGCGGTGGCGTATCCCATGTTACACCGAGATTGTTCTGGCGAAGACTGAGGACAGGGTGCAAATTGATCGTCGGGAGTATTGCTCATGCTATGCATAAATCTTTCAGGTAGGGTGTACACTCCCGCCCCCGATGCTCATTGTGGAATTTTGTCGCTATTTTGAGGTATGCTCGGCTCTGCTTTATCCTTATCTCTACAAATGCTCCTCATGTTCATCAAGTATGTGGAGCTGGCGGGTAGGGAGGTCACTCTGAGACATGTGCTCAGTCTCTTCGCTCCCCAAAAATTTTGCGGCACCATGATCCACGCACGCCCATGTGGGTCGAAGAGTTTGATGGTTAGGCTGGACGACGAGGATATCGTCACCCCTTTGACAATTTCTTCTATATTCGGACTGAGCATCTGGTGGTAGGCCCAAATGGATTCCCGAATGTCTAGAATTTTGCACGTGAGACCTCATTCCCGACTAGGCATCTGCCCTTTCAACTTTCCTTATGCTTTGTACCTATTATTACTGACTTACCTTTATTTTGTAGCTGAAGAGTTGTCGCTTCCTCCCTTGGAAAGGATCCGAGACTGGTTTGAGGCAGTACTTCCCTATACTACAGGCATTCGTACCTGGGCGACTTTCTGGGAGAGGCATGGTCGCATGCCTGTGACAGGTGGGAATCCGGCCACTTTTCTTCTCTATTTTTTTTTGTTCTGACTATGTCTATTGATTTGTTTATCCATGGTAACCAGAGAGGCCACGCTACATCAAAGCTCCACAATTGGCATTCCTTCGGCCGGGTGCACTCGCTAGAATAGCAGCTACGCCTATGCCCCATTAAACACTGATGGCATCGTCGGTTGAATTGTTAACGACCGCGTCCCCACCTCGAGCTATGCCACAAGATGAGAGGCCATCAGGGCTTGTTCATTCTCGGAGGGCTCGCCTTCAAATGATGAGGAAGATAGGCCTTCGCAGAAGTGGTGAATGGCATTTAGGATAGCTCATCCATCGACGATCAACTTAGATTCTCCCCCGACAGACTCGGAGGGCGGTGCGGCTGCGGCACTCACTAACGAGGAAAATGAGTTAGTTGGATTTGAACCTGTTGGTTCTGGCCATGGGAATGTAGATGCGTTGGCGATCCCGTCCGAAGTTCATGTTGCCGAGGTAGAGGGTCGATCCTTGCAGCCGTTATTAGGACTCATGTTGTGTGATTGTCAGCTATGGCAAGTTGCTCTACATCAACGGTCACGGAGAGGGGGAGGAACATGGTCGAGGACTAGTGTGAGTATGAGTCTGATTTGGGCCCCAACGATATTCGTATATTTGAGGAGGGCATAAACACTTCTACGGTGCAGGCAGGAGGGCCAGCCCATTTTATTCAGGTTCCCTCGGATTTGAATCTATTAACTGAAAGGAATAATTTGGTGTCGCCATTCGAGTTGCTGTGTTCAGAGGCCAAGAAAGTATCTTTGATGAGCGTTTTGAATATCGAAGTGGTGGATGAAGTGGCCATGATGGGCCTTAGGGTACGTAATGTGTCCCTAACTCCTCCTTCCCGTTCTGTTTTAGCCTTTGCCTTAGCCTTGCCTTTCCTTTGTTTTTCACACTTACTTGTTGGAGGTAGAGAACATCTGTAGAGCCAAGGTTCACTCGAGGTTCTTTCTGCAGATGTTGGGGAAATATCACTGTTACTTTGATCGGTTGCGAGGGCTACACGACCATTTACGGGACGAGCCCGATAATCAAGCTTTGGGTGAGGAGTTGGCGAAGCAGGACCAGCAGCTATTGGAAGCTCTCGATGGTAAACATGCTCTTGAAGTGTAGATTCGTTGGAAGGATGACGAGCTTGAGGTAAGGAAAAGAGTTACAGATGAGTGTGCATACTTGTAGGGAAGTGTCATGACCCAAACTGAAGGACCATGACTAGCACCCGACCATACTTGCCGAGCACCAACGTACATTTTATCTAACCTTCTTTATTATCTTTTAGGGCTGACGAGAGCAATATAAATGGTAGACATGGATCATGGACAACCAACAATAAAATATGAAGGCATGAACCTACATAACATGGGATGACCGGACAATCAAGAAACTATATACATATGGTACAAGCTACCATGCTAAAATGAAAGACTATACAACAAAAACCAGCGGACAAGGCATACCAAACTACACATGAGTCGACACTTGTCTATGAGCCTCTAAAGGAACATAAGTGCTGCAACATAGCTGGAACAGGGCCCCGATATACCCATAATGTCTATAACAAAAATGTATACAAAGACCAAGGCAAGTCCGGAGAAGGGATCTCGCCAATCACCACTGAACTGGACAACCTACTGTAATGGGGGAGCTGCACCTGCATGTCTATTAGGACCTGCAGCACGACATGCAGCATCCACAAACAAAAGGACGTCGGTACGAATAAAGTACTGAGTATGTAAGGCAGAGAACCATAAATACGAACAGTAATGTAAGAAGGGATAGAGAACATACAACCTGTAACATCAGAGTACCTCTGAGGGCTACTGACATGAAATGCATGATACATATGTATAAATACAAAATCTTTCAAAACATATGCCTATGTGGGCATCATCATCATCATATCGTACCCGGCCATAATAGGCTCGGTAAAAATGTACCCGGCCATTATAAGGCTCGGTAGAATCGTACCCGGCCACGTGGAGCTCGGTAAAACCCAAATGATTAGTGGTTGCACAATAGGTGCCACACCCGGCCGACTATAGCGCGGCTCGGTAGAGTAAAATAGATACATATATATATAATGCATGCTCGACTCATGGATACACCTTGTAGACCTTTTGGAGTGACGTAAGGTCGGTATCCTATGTACACCTTATTAGGACTAACTCTTCACTATGAAATTTATAGGAATCAGGAAGTACCAACAAGATTTATAACATAAGAATAGGAGAAGCAACATCAACATCAATCGTTCCATAAGAGGGGAAACAATGTAAGTACTGCTAGTTTCTAAGAGTAGAGTATCTTTGGAAGCTCGTTCATTACATTATGTAGAATCGGAGTCGTGCAAAAGAAGGAAAGGGATAGACTCACATACCTTGTATATACTGCCCTAACCTCGAGCTATGAAAACGTCACGACTCCTTAGTCTACAATAGGAGAAATGACATTATCGTTAACGTTTAAGCGTCGCAACTATTATGTACCAACCACAACCTATTTTGTGATGAAACGGACAGCACCTCCCCGATATGTATGACTTCACACCATTAAAAACAATTACCAAACAGCCTAAAAAACATCAATAATAAACATATTGAGCCTCCCAAAACAGTCGACACACAACCTAATCACTTCATACATACGACGGCCACTATAGTCGTATCAAACGACCCAAAAATATTACGAAGAAATAGCAGACCACAACCCAACACATATATGGTGTTTCTCCACACCCTGCCTCCTCCAAAACTCCACAAAACAGTAATAAAAAATGCAGCCCAACAGCAACAAAAAACAGTCCACAAAACAGTCCGCTACAAGTGAATAACTTGAACTCACGGCTTCCGATCACCGTCCCGTGAGTTCTTACGTATATATAACGAATTACCATGAATTCACAGAAGAATAAATGTATGAAATATAGCAGTAAACTCACCTTACTTGTTGGATAAATAAGCCTTTATCGTGGTTCTTCAAACTCTAGTATTTACCCCCAATTTGAACTTGAAAGAGAGGGAAAATCAATTAGCGTTTGTGGATAATTTTTGGGAGGCAGTTTGCAGGGTTTTAGGTCTGGTTATTTGTGAAATATAATGGGGAATATATTTCATAAGATAAGCCTTTTAATGGGCTCATTTTCTGACCCGAAATTGCCTCTTTTGGGCCGTCATTTAACCAAGTAGCTGGCCCACCTACTTGTCACCTAGCAGCTTGTGCAGTCCCACGAAAATGTCTATATCTCTCTATTCCAATGTCGTATTGATAAACGGTTTAATGCGTTAGAAACTAGACTCATACATCTTCAATTTGGTGGGTAGACCACCCCGTAATTAAAATTATATTGGGATAAAATCTTAATAACATTTGACCTAAAGTTTAATTAAAACTATGAACCTAAGTTGCAACAACTTTTGTTTCATAACTCGTTTGACTTCAAGACTTTTGATACGGATATTATATGATTCAAATACCTTAAATCATGACCTCCTGAGTATATTAAGCATCTATAGGTTTACCCAAAAGTACGCGCTACATCATCCTTGATTCGTTTAACTTCTAATACTTGTTAATCATTCTATGCACCCTTGTATCATATAAGATCAATCGGATTAACTTCTTATCATCTCAAGGATAATTCCTTCTTGGATTTGTGTTAACTAACATATGGAATGAAGTAACGTGTGTGGATATGGGTTGTAACACCCTCCCCCCTTAGGAACATTTGTCCTCGAATGTAAGGGTTTATGGGGAGTCCAAATCATCATGGATTCCAGCGGAAATTTTTGGTCAATTTTCCCCTATAAAATGGTCACTAGCAAAATTTGCAAGCAGTAAACCTCAAATTATGGCCTCACAAGGCTACACAAAGCATTATGGACACGGACATTATTTACATATCACCATTTTATATTAAGGAAGAGTGTTCTCAAGTTATTGCTTACCTCATAAAGTCGTTTCACCTTTACAATGTATCTTGCGTTCCACCAACATCCTTGTTATCATCATTCTGGAATAGGTAAGGGTATTTAGACTTCATCTCTTCTTCCGCTTCCCATGTCATTTCTTTCATATTCTTGTTCCTCCACAATACTTTGACGGAAGCTACATCTTTTGTTCTCAGCTTGCGGACTTGTCGATCTAATATAGCCACTGGCACTTCTTCATATGATAGATCCTCTGTAACTTGAAAATATTTGATAGGGACAACTCGAGAAGGGTCTTCAATACATTTTCTCAACATAGATACATGGAATACCGGGTGGACAAATTTTAATTTGGATGGCAATTCTAACTCATAAGAAACTTGTCCAATTCGTTGAAGAATTTTATACGGACCGATATACCTTGGACTCAGCTTACCTTTCTTCCCAAAACACATAACACCCTTCATTGGTGAGATCCTCAGGAAAACCCAATCATGAACCTCAAACTCTAGATCACGACGTCGGACATCGGAATAAGACTTTTGCCTGCTTTGTGCCGTCCTCAATCATTCCTGTATCACTTTCACCTTCTCAATGGCTTGGTGAATCAAATCTGGCCCATATAATTCTGTTTCACCGACTTCGAACCATCCAACTGGTGATCTACATCTCCTCTCATATAATGCCTCATATGGGGCCATTTTAATACTGGAATGGTAGCTATTATTGTAGGCAAATTCTATGGGTGGAAGATGGTTATCCCAATTTCCCTTAAAATCTAGAACACATGCTCGTAGAATATCTTCCAATGTCTGAATGGTACGTTCAGCCTGTCCGTCAGTCTGCGGATGAAATGCAGTGCTGAGATTCAGCTGTGTGCCTAAACCTTTCCGAAAAGACCTCCAAAAGTTATCCGTAAATTGAGCTCCTCGATCTGATATAATAGATACCGGCACACCATGAATCCTAACAATCTCCTTGATACAAAACTTCGCATAATCTTCAGCCGAGTAAGTTGTCTTAACTGGCAGAAAATGATCACATTTTGTAAGTCGATCAACTATCACCCAGATAGAGTTAAACTTATGATAAGATCGAGGTAATCCAATAACGAAGTCCATATTAATCACCCCCCATTTCCAGTCGGAATCTCTATATTTTGAAGCAATCCGTCGGGTTTCTGATGTTCTATCTTTACTTGTTGACAATTGGGACACTGGGCTACAAATTCTGCAATAGACTTCTTCATGTTATCCCACCAATACTGCTCCTTGACATCATGATACATCTTTGTTGAGCCAGGATGGATGGAATATCGGGATTGATGAATTTAATTCATAATCTTTTCTCGCAACCCTGCCACATTCGGCACACATAATCAGCCCTTGTATCTCAGTGCCCCATCTCCTCCGATCTCAAAAGCTGTAATTTTACACTGCTGAATGTTCTCTCTCAATCGTAGTAAGATAGGATCTACATATTGCCGTGCTTTTACGTCGTCTACCAAAGATGATTCTTATGTATTATCTACAGTAACACTTCCGTCATCAGAGTCTAACAATCTGATTCTCATATTGGCTAGCTTATGAAGCTCTTTAGTCAACCCCCATCTACCTGCATCAATATGTACTAAGCTTCCCATTGACTTACGGCTGAGAGCATCTGCCACAACATTGGCTTTACCGGGATGATACAATATCTCTATGTCGTAGTCTTTCAGTAATTCAAGCCACCTACGCTGCCTCAAATTCAACTCTTTCTGCTTGAAGATGTATTGTAGACTCTTGTGATCTGTGTAGATGTCAACATGGACGCCGTATAAGTAGTGCCACCATATCTTCAAAGCATATATTACTACAGCCAATTCCAAATCATGGGTTGGATAATTCTTTTCATGCTTCTTCAATTGTCTTGATGCATATGAAATCACCTTCCCATGCTGCAACAACACGCACCCCAAACCTATACCTGAGGCATCACAATATACCACATATCCTTCTGTTCCTTCAGGGAGAGTGAGCACCGGTGCGGATGTCAATCTATCCTTCAGCTCCTGAAAACTAAGTTCACAAGTGTTAGACCACTGGAACTTGGTAGATTTTCGTGTTAACTTAGTCAATTGTGCTGATATAGAGGAAAACCCTTCTACAAACCGCCTATAATATCCTGCTAGCCCAGGAAGCTACGGACTTCTGATGGTGTTGTAGGTCTCGGTCAATTCTTTACTGCATCAATCTTCCGAGTGTCGACACTAATACCCTCGTTAGATATCACATGGCCAAGGAATGCTACTGAGTTCAGCCAGAGTTCACATTTGGCGAGCATAGCATATAACTTACGACCCTGAAGCATCTGTAATACTATCCGCAAGTGGCCCGCATGTTCCTCCTCCGAACGAGAATACATCAGAATGTCATCAATGAATACAATCCCGAACACATCAAGATAGGGCCTGAATACAGTATTCATGAGATCCATATAAGCTGCTAGGGCATTTGTTAGCCCGAACGACATCACCAAAAACTCAAAGTGCCCATATCTTGTCTGAAAGGCCATCTTTGGAATATCCATCTCCCAAACCCTCACCTGATGATACCCTGAACATAAGTCAATCTTGGAGAAATACTTGGCACCTTGGAGTTGGTCAAACAGGTCGTCAATTCTTGGAAGTGGATACTTGTTCTTTATAGTAAACTTATTCAACCTGCCGATAGTCGATACACATCCGTAATGACCCATCTTTCTTTCGCACAAATTAGGACTGGCGCACCCCAAGTTGAAGTGCTAGGCCTAATGAAGCCCTTATCCACCAAGTCCTTTAACTACGCCTTCAACTCTCGCAACTCTGCCGGGGCCATTCTATATGGAGGGATAGAGAACGGTTGAGTGTCAGGCAGCACATCAATGCTAAACTCAATCTCCCTTTCTGGAGGAAGGCCTGGGAGTTCATTTGGGAAAACATCTAGAAATTCATTAACCACGGGGATAGATTGTAGAGTAGGCAGCTTCGCCTCCGCATCCCTAACGCGAACAAGATGATAAATATAACCTTTTGAGATCATTTTCCTTGCATTAAGATAGGAAATAAACCTACCTTCGATGTTGCAATGTTCCCCTTCTATTCAAAGACGGGTTCACCAGGAAATTGAAACCTAACCATCTTCATACGACAATCAACATTTGCATAGCGTGAGGCCAACCAGTCCATTCCCAATATCACATCAAAATCAACCATTTCTAACTCAAATAAATTTTTCGAGGTTTGACGACAATAAATCATCACAGTGAAACCTCTATATACCCTTCTAGCAATCACAGAATCTCCTATAGGAGTAGATACAGCAAGGGGTTTACTTATCAATTCAGGTTCAATGCCAAACTTATTAGCCACAAATGGTGTAACATATGATAATGTATATCCCGGATCAATCAATGCATATATATCATAAGAAAACACAGATAATATACCTGTAACAACATCTGGAGACGACTCGAGATCCTGTCGACCTACTAGAGCATATGTTCGATTTTGAGCACCACTCGAACTCGGCCCTGCACCTCTACCTCTACCACGACCCGTCGACTGCTGAAAACCCCGTGCTGGAGGTCGAACTGATGAGGAAGAACCAGACACAGATCTAGTCGGTTGAGCCATACCATCACCTCCCCTATTAGGACAATCCCGCATCATATGGCCAGGCTGTCCGCAAGAATAACATGCATCAGAACCTCGACAGCACAATCCAAAGTGGGCCTTGCCGCACTGATCACAACGGGGTGTTGGGGGTTTTGTTTGACTAGTATCCCTATGATGTTGCGATCCAGATGCCTGCTAACACTAACCTAGACCATAATAGGATCGATCATATCGAGGCCTCTGAAACTGTAAAGGAGCACTAGCTATAGATGGCGCCGAACTCCTCGAAGACTGAGGCCTGGCGCTTCCTTTGAAGTCATCAGAATAACTTGCAAATCTCGCCCTCTTATGCTGGCCCCTATCCTGCTCCCTATCTGCCCTCTGCTGGCGCTTACGATCCTCTAGGGTCTGGGCATAAGCTTGAATACGGGAAATATCCATGCCTTCTACCAAGGAGGCTGTCATACACTCATTTATCAGATAGGGTCCCAACCCGTTCACGAACAAATGCACCCTATCACTCATCTCGGCCACCATATAGGGAGCATACCTTGCTAAAGAATCAAACTGCATACTATACTCTCGCACACTTAAATTACCTTGTCTAAGGTTCAAGAACTTATCAGCTCTAGCTCGTCGTATCTCAACCGGCAAATAGTGACGAAGAAAGGCCTCAGAAAAATCCTTCCACACAGCTGGAGGAGCGTTCGGACCCCTGGATCTCTCCCAATTATCATACCAGAGAACCGCTAAATCCCGTAGCCGATATGAAGCCAACTCTACAGCCTCTGTATCACTAACATGCATAACATGTAGTGTACGATTAACCTGGTCAATAAAAGTCTGCGGATCCTCCTTGGGGTCTGATCCGATAAACACTGGAGGGTCTCAATTAATAAAATCACGAACTCTCGTACTAACTGGTTTATCAGCAGCAACTGTATTCTACCTCTGAGTCTGAGCAGCTACCAAGCTAGTCAATAACTACAAAGCATTCCGCATATCCTGGTCTGTAGTGCCAGACGCAAGAGCTGGAGGTGTTGGGTGCCTCCTAATATCCTCTGGAGGAGGCAAAGTGGATGAGGTATGAGACGGCATCTCACTCTGAGCCTCACTTTGGCCTTCTCTGGCTTGGGGCACCTGACTGGTACCCTCACCCGCAGCTGTATCAAGCCGTCTACTAATTGTTTGCTTCCTAGTCGAAGGCATCGCTGAAAGAAAACAAGGTGAATATTAGAGACGAACACTTACGACTCAACTCTATGCACGATCTAGATTCAGGAAGAAGGTAACAACCCTAGATGTCATGTGGCCTCCTGATTATAAATATGGCGCGCTACACATCCATAATCAAGACTCTACTAGACACGGCTCATAGACAATCCCTAGGCCAAACCTGCTCTGATACCAAGTTTGTCACGACCCAAACTGGACGACCATGACTAGTACCCGACCATACTTGCCGAGCACCAACGTACATTTTATCTAACCTTCTTTATTATCTTTTAGGGCTGACGAGAGCAATATAAATGGTAGACATAGATCATGGACAACCAACAATAAAATATGATGGCATGAACCTACATATCATGGGATGACCGGACAATCAAGAAACTATATACATATGGTACAAGCTACCACGCTAAAATGAAAGACTATACAAAAACAAACCAGCCGACAAGGCATACCAAACTATACATGAGTCGACACTTGTCTATGAGCCTCTAAAGGAACATAAGTGCTGCAACATAGCCAGAACAGGGCCCCGACATACCCATAATGTCTATAACAAAAATGCATACCAAGACCAAGGCAAGTCCGGAGAAGGGATCTCGCCAATCACCGCTGAACCTGGACAACCTACTGTGATGGGGGAGCTGCACCTGCCTGTCTATTAGGACCTGCAGCACGACATGCCGCGTCCACAAACAAAAGGACGTCAGTACGAATAAAGTACTGAGTATGTAAGGCAGAGAACCATAAATACGAACAGTAATGTAAGCATGGATAGAGAATATACAACATGTAACATTTGAGTACCTCTGAGGGCTACTGACATAAAATGCATGATACATCTGTATAAATACATAATATTTTAAAACATATGCCTCTGTGGGCATCATCATCATCATATCGTACCCGGCCGTAATAGGCTCGGTAAAAACGTACCCGGCCATTATAAGGCTCGGTAGAATCATACCCGGCCACGTGGAGCTCGGTAAAACCCAACTAATCAGTGGTTGCACAATAGGTGTCGTACCCGGCCGACTATGGAGCGGCTCGGTAGAGTAAAATAGATACATATATATATATATATAATGCATGCTCGGCTCATGGAACCACCTTGTAGACCTTTCAGAGTGACGTAAGGTCGGTATCCTATGTACACCTTATTAGGACTAACTCTTCACTATGAACCTTATAGGAATCAGGAAGTACCAACAAGATTGATAACATAAGAATAAGAGAAGCAACATCAACATCAATCATTCCATAAGAGGGGAAACAATGTAAGTACTGCTAGCTTCTAAGAGTAGAGTATTATTGGTGAAAACCTTTCATGGCACCATAAGGTGATTGCAAGGGGTTTTTTCTGAAAAGAGATAAGCAAAAAAAAAATATAGGATCTGTTTCGGTTGCAATAAATTTGGAGTAGAAATAATGGATTGAACGAACTGGGTCGGAGTTTAAATACATGCATGGTCAACGGAATCAGCCAACATACCTAGATAAGTCCTATCACTTCTCCAAAACACCCTTACCCTTTTGAAATTCATTTCCCTGCATTTCATTGTTTATCCTTTGAAGGCTAACTACCAGCTTCCGATGATAAGATTTGAAATAACACTAGATCAGAAGAGAAAAAGAAAGGAGTTAAAAAGAAATAAAGGAGGTTGGCAAACAGAGCCAAAAGAAAAGAAAACAAAAAGGTGAAAAACAAGAAAATACAAAAATAGTTTGCAGAAGATAGTCAATTGAAAGACCGCACACCGTAAGAAAAGCATAAGAGGAAAAGCAATAAGAGGCAGGAGCGGCAGATGCCAGTTGCCAGCAGCTTATAACTAATAAGATTATGTCTTTGTGATTTAGACAGGAACAAATCGTCACTAATCACTTTAAAGTGAATGTGACCAAGGTGGAAAGATAGAAAATATTAAAAAAGAAAGTTCAGCAATAAATGGGGGAATCCATGGATGAAAATCAACCAATCAAGAAGATACAAAAACAGTGAGGAGGTATCAACTTTTTAAATTCATACCCCAATTATCAAACTGAGGGAATACTTTTCTGCATTTTTAATTTCTGTTCAGGCGCCCACCTGGATTACACGAGAATATTTTCTGCATTTTTAATTTCTGCATCAGGCGCCCACCTGGATAACAAGGGAATACTTTTCTGCATACGCATTTCATGCATCAGGCGCCCACCTGGATAACAAGGGAATACATTTGTGCAATTTTAATTTCTGTTCAGGCGCCCACCTGTATAACAAGGGAATACATTTCTGCAATTTTAATTTCTATTCAGGCGCCCACCTGGATAATAAGGGAATACATTTCTACAATATTAATTTCTGTTCAGGCGCCTACCTGTATAACAATGGAATACATTTCTGCTATTTTAATTTCTGTTCAGGCGCCCACCTGGATAACAAGGGAATATATTTCTGTAATTTTAATTTCTGTTCAGGCGCCCACCTGTATAACAAGGGAATACATTTCTGCAATTTTTAATTTTTGTTCAGGCGCCCACCTGTATAACAAGGGAATACATTTCTGCAATTTTTAATTTCTGTTCAGGTGCCCACCTGTATAACAAGAGAATACATTTCTGCAATTTTTAATTTATGCAATTTTGGTTTGTGTTAGCTAACATGAGTAACACCGTAACATGAAAATCCCACACTGGGGCCTACCTGGATAACACGAGAATATTTTCTGCATTTTTAATTTCTGCATCATGCGCCCACCTGGATAACAAGGGAATATTTTTCTGCATTTTCAATTTCTGTTCAGGCACCCACCTGGATAACAAGGAAATACATTTCTGCATTTTTTAATTTCTGTTCAAGCGCCCACCTGTATAACGAGGGAATACATTTCTACATTTTTTATTTCTGTTCAGCCGCCCACATGGAAAATGAGGGAATACTTTTTCCAAAAATGAAAATTTTCTTTAAATTCTAACATTCAATAATATGATGTGCCCAGTCATCATACTGGGGCAGAAAATAAAATTTGGTTGTTTATTTTGTCGCTAGCAGGGATCCACCTGGAAATGGACGCATATTTCAAATTGAAGCGGTTGAACAAGTTCAAGGAAATAACAATAATGTTGTTGGAAGAGAAAATACAAGTTCAAGGCAACAACAAGAATGCCGTTAGAAAAATACAAGTTCAAGGCAAAAACAAGAATGCCATGAAAAGAATACAAGTTCAAGGCAATAACAAAAATGCCGTTGGAAGAAATACAAGATGAAAGATCAAGGCAACACAAGAACAAGTTGGAAGGCATAGATAAGATTTTTTGTAATTCATAGACTATAGCTTAGGATAGTTTCTTTTATTTTTACCGTGGTGTAATTAGGGGTCAGTCTGCAGTAACAACAGTAACAACAGCAACAGTAGTGAGATCACAGTCCCTGGTAGTCCCAGCTACCAGACATTCCTGAACTACACTGACCTGATTCCTGTTTAGCCTAGGATATGTAGGCAACCTCTAAAGCAGGGTGCAGTCAAAAATTTTTCAAAATGCTTCACAACGGAATACTCGAACGGGTAAAAATCGTTCATAGTTGCTTACTTATCTTTGCACTGAAACTCTTCGTGTTCCCGAGCAAAGAGGGGCAGCTGTGAGCACGTGATTTTACCCTACATATGAGTTATTCCCACAAAATTCTAATAAAATAATTCTTTCTTTGTTTTTATAATTGTTGCGAATTTAATGTCCTTTTTTTGTGCATATTTATTTGTTAAATTTAAAAAATAAAAAAGATATATCGCATTTGCATTTAGGATTTAATTCTACAATTAGGAGGAATTAATTTTATCTTACAAAATGAAAATCACAAAAAATAGGCATCTTTTGCATTTTTTCCTTTAATATCCAAATTGTGTGATTGTATTTAATTACCATTTAAATTTAGGTGACAATTATTATTCCTGAGTTAATTAGTATTTCAAGATAATTTTAGTTTTTATAAATTAATCTTAGTATTTTGGGCTTTATTAATTAGGAGGTTAAATAATGGAGAAGAACAAAATAGAAAAAATTGGATTGCGCCATCTTACAAATTAAGTTACAAGCCCAATCCTAAGCACCCTTACCCAACCCAAAACCCCTTTGCCCAAAAAGAAAATTTCATATTTTTTAGCCAAAAATAATCATAATCACATGACATAAAGTAGTTGAGGTCAAGGAAATCAAGGAAGAAAACAAGGAGAGGAAAACATGGATTATTGGGTTTTCTTTAAAATAAAAATATTTTTCTTTTTAATAAAAAATCTGAAAATTTTCGAAATTCTTGCCTATAAATAGAAGAGAAGATTTATGAAAAAAGAGGTGGAAAAAAGAGAGGAAAAATTGGAAGAGAAGAAAAAATAAAGAAAAAAGAGAGTAGTATACACTCGATATACACTCTGATACAGAAGTAAACACGAACAAAATTCAATTTTTAAGAGTTTCTTTTGAGAATTGAAAAGAGTTCAAAGCTAGAAAGACAAAACAAAAAGAAAATCTGGAATATATATTTTTTTCTATTTTTTACTGGTTTTTGTTTTTCTCCGTATTGCTGGGATTTTCGGGATTGAGGTGTTGAAGCTACTGCTGGTTGTTACTGTTGTTGTTGCAGTATTTTCACCGCCATGTTGATTTGCCATCTTCCCATTCCTTTCAATACCAGGTACACATCCCTGTTCGAAGCTATGTTACTTTGAAGCTTGATGAAATGAAGACTCAGAAATTTGTTTAAAAGCATTTTATTATCTCTCCATTTTTCTTTTCTAATTAGCTGTTTAGTATTAATTTAGATTTGTAATTCATTAGGATAGCATTGTATGTATAAGTGAAAACTCGAACAAAACAGTGTAATAAGTAGTAAATACTAGTAGTATAGTTATAGTAGCTAAATCACCTAGTTTAATAGGTTAAAATCATGAAACAAGGTTAATTAATCCTGACATGAATTGATAACAACAAGCTCGCAGTAATAACTTTAATTAGTTTTATGTAGGTAATCTAATTTGGTATTTGACACTTAGATCCAAACAAGTCCTTAAACAGTAACAATGAAACGAAATTATAGCTTAGTTAAGACTGGTTTTTGAATATCATACAACAAGACTCAAAGATGAAATGTAATTACGTATCTGTGAGTGAGCAAATTTAGCCTAGGTAATTGAATGCTAGGTGTAAATGACTGAATCGTTAGTTTAGTTCTGATTCACATGTTTAAAGTAGTCTCGTGTCAATTAGTTATTAAAGAGTTCAGATCAGTGACATGAATTAGTCCTTGAGAATAAAGTAGAAATAGTCTTGTCAATTACGTTTTCTGCATGTTCGACTTTCATGATTCAGATTCAATATTATTAGTTTCTGTATAGAATTTATCTCTTAATAAATAAAATATAGTTCGAATTCATTTCTCTTTTGTTTCTAAGTTTCTACTTTTATCATGAGTTCTCATTTTTGTTTTCATTACTACTGCTTCGTCTCTGGTCTGGGCCTGATGTGTGACTTAGGCCTGAAATATGTTCAAAAATTAACCGGGCTATTGAACGAAAGCCCAAATCAGGTCTGGGTCACTAAGACCCAGATAGATGTAATAATCTGTTAACTACTAATCCAGAAGTCCAGGCCCAATAACAATGGAAACAGCAAAGGCCTAGACTCACTTCTGGAAATATATATATAGTTAAATTGATTAAAGGAAAAAACATTGATAGAAAATATAGCGACAATTGTTTAAGGTAAAAAACATTAATAGAAAATATAGTGACACTGTAAGTATGGGCTTTAAAAGATACACGGGATGAGCCTCACATAATAGCAAAAATAGTGGGGCCCCATTTTAAGTAATTGATAAAATATATAATAGATTCGGGAAGGTTAATAGCGAATTCCATAACCTCTTCCAAAAGATTTAAAGCCGTTAACCTCTTCCAAACACGATTTAATAAATATACCTTCCTTAATACGAGTGTGCACTTGGTGCAACTCAAATCATAAATCCCGGTGAAGCCGAAATGTATTAGAAGTCACAGGCGTACTGGTTGCGGTGTGACTCGAAATACATTTTCACGACGTCACAATTCTTTAAAAATATTAATGTTGGAAACACATCCATATTGTTAAAAAAGCGTATAACAAGTCACGTAAAATTGAGAACGATGGTTGAGCGACCGTGCTGAAAGTACGGAATCCGGGAGTGCCTAACACCTTCTGCCGGGTTAACAGAATTCCTTATCCAGGTTTCTATTTCGCAGACTGTAATACATAGTCAATTTCCTCGGATTCGGGATTAACCGGTGACTTGGGACACCATTATCTTCCCAAGTGGCGACTCTGAAAATTAAATAAAATCCCGGACCGATTGTCCTTTATTTGGAAAAACTCCTTCCTCTTTGTTATTATATCCTTCTCGGGTATTTGAACATTGAGGTATACCCAACGTATCTTTTAAAAAGGGATCGTAAAGGGGTAGTAAAAAGGGAGGTGTGACAGTATTGAATGGTTGATTCTTCTGAAATAATGAAAATTTTCTTTGAAAAAGATTTTTGTTTCTTAGTCAAATAATATGAGTTTAAATCGCCTTTAATAAATGTGCAGGATGAGCACAGTACAAAATGAACCTTTTTCACTAATAAGATCCCTTTGGATTTATGATTGTGGTGGAATGATTTGGGCCAACATGGACAGGATTGGGTCAAGAAATATTTGAAAGATCTTACTGGGCTTCTTGACATAGTTCCTCGAGTTGACATTATCCGAGCTTTAGGTGCCTGCTGGGATCCCGCACGCAACGTGCTCTACTTCTTGGACTTTGAGCTCACTCCAACAATGGTGGAAATTGCTAACTACATCAGAAAGGGTGAGGTTCCCTTAAAAGACAAATATTCGGTTGCTCCAAGGGCCATCACTGTGCATATGTTCCTCAACTCCTTGAAAATAGCCAGAAATGTTCAAAATAAAGATTTGGTCCACGAGTTTTGCATGATGAACTTTATATACCGCAGATATGGCCATATTGGAGGATTCAATTTTCCAACGAACAAATTCTACAGCAAAGCAAACTGGGCTTAATGGAAAGAACACAGGCGTTTTGCCTTTATGGTAGCCTTTCTGGGCTTAATAATATTTCCAAGGAAAGACGGGAACACTAACATCAGAGTTGCCGGGATTTCCAGTACTCTTTTTACACAGGAACACAGTACTTTGACACCAATGATAGTGGCTGATATCTTCCGTGCTCTCACAGACTGTAAAGCGGGGGCAGATTTCTTCGAGGGGTGTAATCTACTACTCCAGATGTGGATGATAGAGCATTTATGCCACTACCCTCAGTTTTTGAGCTATGGATTGTCTGAAAACACTTGTATCGAAGAATTCTATGTGAGGACAAAAGAGGCCAAGTTGCTAGAAGGGTCGAAAGGTTGGACCACAAATTTTCAATCATTTACTGCTAGCCAGATAGAATGGGCATACGGATGGTTCCCCATCAATTAAGTCATATAGATGCCAGCAGAAGGGTCGTATTTCCTTTTAATGGGTCTCAAGAGTATCCAACATTATGCTCCATACCGATTACTACGGCAACTTGGAAGATATCAAATTGTGCCGAATGATGGGGACCTCAACCTTCAAGCAATAGAGATCAGTCCCAATAGGCAATTCCCGGAAGCAAAAATCCGGCAAATATTGAATGAGTGCCAATGTCTAAGAGTGGACACTTGTGTGAGAGATCATGCTAGAGGTGAAGTGTCATCGGGGTATTCCGCATGGCACCGTAGAGATGTTGAGCATGAGAGACCGATGAAGAGACATCGTATTCAAGAATTTGCCGAGCTATCAAAGGAACAATAGGATTGGCTGGCCAAGGAAAATGAATATCGAGCCAAAATCAGCATGTTGGAGAAACAATTTCAGGACCTCAAATTCGATAGTAGCTTACAAGCAGCAGCCGATGAGGGTGAAAAGAAATAGCTGATGAAAGAAAATGAAACATTGAAGGCTCAGATTGTGAAGATGAGAGCAGCAATCGAAACCCCAGTTCAACTTACCCGAGATGAAAAGCTAATTGATAATTTACGGCGCAAGGTGAACGATTATAGCTTTGATCTAGATAAAGCTTAGAAGGAATTAATTGGGGTTTGGAAACAATTGGCCAAGAATGCCAAAGAAAGGGCTCGAATGATCCGACAGTTAAAGGATGAACATAATGTTGAGGTTGCTCGGCTAAGGAAAAAGATTGTCATAGCCGAGGTCAAAAGTAGCAAACAAACAAAAGAATTTGACATAGAGAGAGAGCATTGCTATATGGCCATGGACCGATTAGAATTGGAGCTACATCAACTTCAATAGAAGAGCCAACAACCCTTGGATGCTTGTGTCGAACAGATTGGGAGGTTGCTTCAAGAAAAAGGGATTATCAGGGAAAGAATTGTTAACATTGCTCACTACATTACGTGGAAATGCCAACTGTGCGAGGATATGACCCAGTCCACATTTACCACAGCAGCAATAATCTTTGTGAAGCAAGTGCTGACCGACCTGGACAAACTCCAAAAGGGATTAGCATATAGGCCCGCGGTAAGACCTAACGATGTCTCGCGGGCACTAGGAGCTTTAATGTATTCATAGGGCATGCATTTTTGTATTTTTATTTTTTGCATCTAGAAGGTTGTAGTACAACATTATCTTTTGTAATCAATGTTTGAATATGAATGAAATTGAAAATCCAAAAGTTGTCATTATTTTCCTTACATGCAATTGCTTGTGCGATAGGCAAACATATAGGATCGGAAAAAAACAAAAAAAGGAAAAAAAAGAGGAAAAAAATTAGAAAAAAGAAAAAGGAAACAATGATAACAATGAAAATAGATGGGTGGAAACAAAAGAAAAGAAAAATAAAAGCCGAAAAAGAGAATTGGCGGTCAAAAGAAAGACAATAATGTCGGGATGACGCATAATTGCCAGGCAAAAGTTGTGTTTTCAAAACTTGTGATGTTCATCTATTATGATCTAACTATTAACAAATTTTTGTCGTTGATGAGTATCAGATAAAATAGTTAGCAACTGGCATTCTGGCACATCACAACTACAACACTCTTTCTAAAAGCATGACAAAAGTAGTGACCCTAGAAATTGAGCCGACAATCATGGATCCCGTGCAGGGGGAGGAAGTAATAGATGTGAATAGCATAAATAAAGAAATGTATAAGCTTAAACAGCAGATGTCGGAAATGTATCAGGCTTGGTCGAGAGGACAACCCTTACCTACTTACCCAGCCGACCCCACATATATTCGTTTATCAAACCCGAACTAAGATCCACCCACTGTGAACTCATCTTCTGCATACCCTACATACCCACACTATTATGCCACTGCATCACAAGTACCACCCTCACTTCCTAAACAAGCTCCACCACCACCTCCCTAGGCCGCTCCAGTGTATGTAGCAAGACCACCAACCACTTTACACAGATCCTCTAGTGAGCCTGTATTTCATATCCATGATAATCATTACTACCCTCCAGAACCCACCTTCAGACAACATGATTCTTATAACCAACTTATCGATATGACGGAGGAGGAGAAACCTGCTAGAAACCTTGAACAAGAGGAAATGGCCAGGAAAATGAAGAGCCTTGAGTAGTCGTTTCGCAATATGCAGGGTCTTGGGGGCAGTGTGGCATACAAGGACTTGTGTTTGTTCCCTGAGGTACAACTACCCGTTGGGTTTAAATTGCCAAAATTAGACATGTATGATGGCCATGGTGATCTAGTGGCCAATCCGAGAGGGTATTGTAGCAAAATGCGCGGAGCTGGGGGAAAGGATGAACTACTTATGGCATATTTCAGTCAAAGCCTCAGTGGCTCGACATTGTAATGGTACACCCGTCAAGATCATACCCGATGGTTCATTTGGCACAATTTGGCACAACCATATGCGAACCATTTTCAATATAATCTGGAAATCATCCCGGATAGATTGTCATTAACCAAAATGGAAAAGAAGTGCGTAGAGAGTTTTCAGAGGTATGGTTTCAGGTGAAGAGAATAGGCGGCCCGTGTGGATCCACCAATGAAAGAAGGAGAAATGGTAGATTACTTCTTACAACCTTTGGAGCTGACATACTACGGGCATATGGTGTCTGCAATCGGGTAGACCTTTAATGAGGTAGTAAAGATGGGGAGTTTTGTGGAAGAAGGTTTGAAAACGAATAAGATCATGAGTTATTCAGCCATCAAGGCTACAAATCAAGCAATTCAGATGGGGACGAGAGGATCAATTGGGAAGAAAAAGAAAGAAGAAGTGGCAGTTATAGAGGGAAGGTCTTGGTCCCGGGGCCCCAACCCATATCATCATCAGCCTCGCCCATATCAACCATACCCACCAACACCGTATAACCCACCTCAACATTATTATCCCCCGACTGGTCCTCAAATTTCTATCCAGCATACCCAATCTTACACACCGCCTCCTCCTTCATGGCAGGCCCCAGCCCCTCAGAATGTCTACCATGCCTAAAATACCTACCCACCACCAAAAACTTACAGAAATCCTAACCGAACCAGTTTTTGTCCCGTCCCTGAAGTCAAAAGTGACATGACTCAGAGAAAGAAAACATTGACAACTTTGGGAGAATCATATACCAGCATCTTTCACCGATTAAGACAATTGGGGATGCTGAGTCCTATTGAGCCTAAAATGCCGAACCCTCCACCGAGAAACTTAGAAATCCATCCATTGTGAATATTGTACGGGGTCACCGGGACATGAATCGGAGAAATGTTGGCATCTAAAGTCTGCTATACAAGAGCTCATTGACTCCAAAAGAATTGAGGTGCAAGCACCCGAGACTTCCAACATAATGCAAAATCCTTTGCCTGTGCACCATGAAACACATTTGATAGAACTAGTACATGGAGAAAGCTGCAAAAATCCCTCTCAGACTGTGATGACAATCAAAGCGAACAACAAGATGGAGAAGAAAGTCGGGAGTCAAAAAGTGTCAGTCGAGCCACCTACAAGACAGCTAGCAGTGATAATTGAACCTAAGCCAGTAAAAGTGATAGTACCTAGGGTGAAGCCCATATTGACCGTGAAAAGGGCACATATAGAATATTTGTTATCAAGCCGGTTGTTCAAATGCAGATTGTGAATATCAAAGTTATACCTTGGAATTATGACAAGGTAACTCTCATGTACAAAGGGAAAGAAGTTAAAGGGGAAATTTGCGAAACACATGGTTTAACTCGGTCTGGGCGATGTTTTGCTTATGGCGATTTGAGGAAAGCGAAAATTGTGAAAGAAAATCTGGCCCATGCGAAGAAAGCGGTCACCGAGGAACAAGCTGAGGAGTTCCTAAAGAAAATGAAAGTTCAAGATTACTCCATAGTTGAGCAATTGAGGAAGACACCAGCTCAAATATCTTTGCTATCTATGCTGATTCATTCAGATGAACACCGAAGGGCGTTAATGAAGATCCTAAATGAAGCTCATGTACCAGAAAAGATCATGGTGTGTCATTTGGAGATGATTACAAACAAAATTTATGTGGCAAATAGGATAACATTCTCAGTCGATGAGCTACCACTAGTGGGGACATAGCACAATAAGGCGTTATACCTCACAGTGAAGTGTGAGGAATCAATGGTGACTCGAGTCTTGGTCGATAATGGGTCGAGTGCTAATATTTGTCCTTTGTCTACTCTGGGAAAACTGGAGCATGATCATGAAAGGATCCACAGAAACAACATATGTGTGAGGGGGTTCGACGGGGTGGAAAGAACACTGTGGGAGATATCATACTAGAACTCGCCATCGGACCGGTGGAATTCACCATGGAGTTTCAAGTGTTGGACGTTGCTGTGTCTTATAACCTCCTGTTAGGACGTCCATGGATCCACGCTGCAAAATTAGTGCCTTCTTCACTACATCAAATAGTGAAGTTTGAATGGGATCAGCAAGAGATAGTAGTGCACGGTGAGGATAATATTTGTAAGGCCATCGCGCCATTCGAAGAAGTCGAAGGAGACAAAGGTCCTTGGGTGTACCAAGTAATGAACACTATGACCGTGAACAAAATATCTAAAAGAGAAAGCATCCCAGTACCCAAAGTAACACCTGTAGCGGTCATGGTTGCCAAGGAAATGAAAAAGAATGAGTTCTCTCCGGGAAAAGGTCTAGGAGTTGCTTTGCAGGGTATAACACAACCAGTTCATCTTCTGGGTAGCACTAATACTTTCGACCTGAGTTTCAAGCCAACTATGCCCAAACCTGTCCCAAAACTGTTCTACTCCTTCGTCAAGCCTGGTACACAAAGACTTCCGGCGACTGTCATGCCGGGCCATGCAGAGAAAAGGCCAGATGAAGAGCTATTAGCAAGGTTTGAGAGGTTGTTTGAAGGCGTAAATATGATAGAAGCAGCTGAGGGAACAAGCAAGATGGATATTCAGGTTGTTGGACCCCAGATTAGGCTAAATAATTGGGAAGCTACTCCTCTTCCAATCAGGAGGGAGTTGTGCTAGTTAGCTTTTAATGTTCCATTCCTAAATATGTCTTGTTTCAAAAATTTTAATCCTATGTTTCGTCTATTCAAATGTATCCAAACCTTGTTACCTTTCAAAGTTTAATGAAATGCAATTTCTTTCTTCCTCTATTTTTGTAGCCTTATTTTATTTTCTTTTCTTTTCTTGTACAATCCAGTTTTGCTAATTTCAATGATGTGTCATGCATGAAGAATTCCCGATTCAGTTTTGATAATCAGATAGTTATCCAAGAATTTGAAAATGATAATGAAGTGGAATATGTGGATGAGGAAGTTTTGGAGGAAATTAGTAAGGATTTGAGCCATTATGAAGAAAAACCCAAATTAAACTTAAATGAGACAGAGTCTATTAATTTGGGAAATCAGGAGAATATTCAGGAAAAAAAGATTAGTGTGCACTTAGAGGCTTCACTCAGAGAGGATTTGATCAGGTTATTACATGAGTACAAAGATATATTTGCTTGGTCTTATGATGACATGCCCGGGCTCAGTACTGACTTGGTGGTATATAAGTTGCCCACTTATCTAGAATGCCGGCCGGTTGAGCAAAAGTTAAGAAAGTTCAAAACGAATATCAGTGTGAAAATAAAAGAAGAGGTCAACAAGCAGTTTGAGGCGAAGGTCATATGAGTCACCATGTATCCCACCTGGTAAGCCAATATTGTGCCTGTTCCAAAGAAAGATGGAAAAACCAGAGTGTGTGTCGAATATCGAGACCTCAATAAAGCCGGTCCAAAGGAAGATTTTCCATTTCCAAACATCCACATATTGATTAACAATTGTGCCAAACATGAGATTAGTTCATTTATGGATTGTTATGCGGGTTATCATCAGATCTTGATGGATGAAGAGGATGCAGAAAAGATGGACTTTATCACACCTTGGGTAACATATTGCTACAGAGTAATTCCATTTGGGTTGAAGAATGCTGGAGCTAAATATATGGGAGCAATGACCACTATGTTTCATGACATGATACCTCAAGAGATTGAGGTGTATGTGGATGATTTTATTATCAAATCCAAAAAGCAGTGTGATCATGTCAAAGACTTGAGGAAGTTCTTCCAGAGGCTTCGAAGATACAATCTCAAGCTCAATCAAGCAAAATGTGCTTTTGAAGTACCATCAGGAAAGTTATTGGGGTTAGTGGTAAGCCGGCGTGGTATTGAACTAGACCCGTCAAAGATAAAAGCAATTCAAAACTTGCCTCCGCCGAAATGAAAGAAAAAGGTGATGAGTTTGTTGGGTAGGTTGAATTATATTAGCAGATTTATTGCTCAGCTGACATCGACCTGTGAGCCTATTTTCAAATTATTGAAGAAAGATGCTGTACTGAATTGGACTGGGGAATGTCAAGATACATTTGACAAAAGCAAGGAATATCTGGCCAATCCTCCTGTGTTGGGTCCTCCAGAACTTGGAAGGCCCTTGATCCTTTACCTGACCGTATTGGATAATTTTTTCAGCTATGTACTGGGGCAGCATGATGAAACAAGGAAGAAAGAGCAAGCAATATACTATCTCAATAAGAAATTTACATCTTACAAGGTAAAATACACTCAGCTGGAAAGGACATGTTGTGCTTTAACATAGATTGCACAAAAGTTGAAACATTACTTGTCGGCTTATACCACTTATCTTATGTCTCGTTTGGATCCACTGAAGTACATCTTCCAAAAGCCTATGCCCACAGGAAGGCTCGCTAAATGGAAAATTCTGCTTACAGAGTTTGATATTGTTTATGTTACCCGCACTGCAATAAACGCACAAGCGGTCGCTGATCATTTGGCAGAAAAATCCAGTTGATGATGAGTATGAACCACTGAAGACATATTTTTCTGATGAGGAGACTATAAATATTGAAGAATTAGAATAAGACGAAAAGTCGGGCTGGAAATTATACTTTGATGGGGCTGTCAATAGCGAAGGGGTCGGAATTGGAGCAGTGCTCATCTAAAAAACAGGTCAACATTATCCTTTTACCGCTCAGCTCCGATTTATCTGTACTAATAACATGGCCGAATACGAAGCATGTATACTGGGATTAAGAATGGCAATAGACATGGCTCTTCAAGAGATTTTGGTCATGGGTGACTCGGATCTCTTGATACATCAAATTCAGGGAGAATGTGAGACAAGGGATTTGAAACTTATACCATATCGACAGTGTCTACATGAACTATCTCAAAGATTTCAGTCCATAGAGTTCAAGCATATCCCAATAATGCACAATGAAGTTGCAGATGCCCTGGCCACATTGTCGTCCATGTTGCACCATCCGGACACTGCTTATATAGATCCATTGCAAATACAAGTTTATGATCAAAATGCTTATTTCACGGTAGAAGAGGAAATTGATGGTGAACCATGGTTCTATGATATTAAAGAATATTTGATGATGGGGGTGTACCCAGCGCAAGCCACGGGAGATCAGAAAAGGGCTATAAGGCGACTAGCAAAAGGATTTTTCTTCCGCGGAGGGATTGTATACAAGAGAACCCCGGATTTGGGTTTACTAAGATGTATAGATGCACAACAGGCCACTACAATCATGGCTGAAATACATGCAGGAAATTGTGGACCTCATATAAGTGGATATGTTTTGGCTAAGAAAATACTAAGGGCTGGATACTATTGGCTCACAATGGAGCGAGACTGCATTAGATATGTACGAAAATGCCATCAATGTCAGATACACGGGGACTTGATTCATTCCCCTCCATACGAGTTGCATACAATGTCGGCACCATGGCCTTTTGTCACCTGGGGCATGGATGTCATCGGTTCGACAGAACCTGCAACATCTAATGGGCACAGGTTTATCCTGGTAGCCATTGATTATTTCACTAAAATGTGTGGAGGCGATGACATTTAAAGCAGTAACAAAGAAGGCAGTAGTGGATTTCGTACATACAAATATCATTTGCCGTTTCGGAATTCCCAAGGTGATTATCACGGATAATAGAGCAAATCTTAATAGTCATCTCATGGCGGAGGCATGTCAGAAGTTTAAAATATTACACCGTAATTCTACACCTTATCGGTCTAAAGAAAATGGAGCAGTTGAAGCTGCAAATAAGAATATTAAGAAGCTTCTTCGAAAAATGGTTGAGGATCGAGACAGTGGCATGAAAAATTACCATTTGCTCTAATGGGTTATCGTACTACTATGCGTACTTCAATTGGTGCAATCCCTTACTCATTGGTGTATGGAACGGAGGCAGTGATACCTGCAGGGATTAAAATACCTTCTCTCCGGATTATAGCTGAGGGGTGAAAATGTTGATGATGAATGGGTAAAAGCACGGTTAGAGCAACTGAGTCTGATCGACGAAAAAAGATTAGCAGCAGTATGTCACGGATAGTTGTACCAACGTAGGATGGCCAAAGCATATAACAAGAAAGTACGTCCACGGAAATTCGAGGTCGGACAATTGGTGTTAAGATGTATTTTACCACATTGGGCCGAAGCAAAAGGAAAGTTTGCACCTAATTGTTAAGGGTCGTTTATGGTATCTCGGATATTGTCCAACGGAGCTTTATATCTAATAGACTTGGAAGGGAAATGTGTAGAGACTGCTATCAACTCTGATGCAGTCAAGAGATACTATGTATGATTCCTTTCATGTATACAATTGTATTTGTCATAATTTTGAGATTGAAATGATGAAGGCATTTTATTCCTCTATCCAAATACTTTACCTATTGCTACCCCTTTTGAGCCTTATTGCATTATTATTTCATACCCCTCTCTCGGAATCAATAATGAAGTCGAAATGAAAAGAAAATTGGCAGAATGGAAAAAATGAATGATGAAAAAAGAGAGAAAAGAAAAAAAAGAAAAAATACAAAAAATCAGGAAAAAGTCAAATGACGAAGAAACCCTAGGGTATGAACTACGTCTGACTTGATCCCGAAAGGGTACGTAGGCAGCCTCAATGAGGTTCAGTCACGACAGAAATAAAATCCAAGTTTCCCCAAAATTGAAACTGGGAAGAAGTTATGTTCTTTATGATTCCTAGAGTTGTATTTATTTTTGAACCCACATTAAAATTTGAGCCCTTATACCCTTCTTTCTAAACCCATCTAAAAGCCACATTGCGGTCCAAAGGAAGACTTCCTAATTAATTTTAAGAAAATGACAATGGAACGAAAATAAAGGAAAAACATACCATGGACAGTACCCGGAAATTTGAAGACAATAAAAAAAATGAGAGTCTAATTGGTGAAAACCTTCACGCGCACATAAGGCGAATGTGAGTTGAGAGAAAAATAAAAATAAGAGAGTCTTACTGGTGAAAACCCTCGCGGGCACCATAAGGCGAATGTGAGTTGAGAGAAAATAAAAATGAGAGAGTCTTATTGGTGAAAACCCTTACGGGCACCATAAGGCGAAAGTGAGGAATGACCTGATGAAATAGAAAATGGCAAGACAAGTAAGGTTTGGGTTGATGAAAGGAGAAATTAAGTCAGCAGCGATTTGATTGGACAGACTGGGTCGGATATTCAAATGCATGGCATGGTCAAAGAAATTAGCCTTCCAACCCAGATAAGTTCTGTCTTTCCCTTCAAAAATATCCTCACCCCTAAATCCAGGGTCATTGCATTTCATTTACTTGTTCAAAACCAGTTGCTAGTTAAAAGCTAACTACCGGCTTCTCATGTTGGATGGCAAAATAATACTGGGTCCTTCAAAGGATAGGAGATAATAAAATAACACATGGCGATCATATAACCAAAGGGAATAAAAGGGAAAAGAAATAAAAGAGAAAAACAAAAGCAGATTACAAGGAAGAATAGGGAGGACAAATAGGGAAATACGGCAAAGCAATACAAAGCAAGATAAGGGAAACGGTGGAAGCAAGGCAAACAAAGAATGCCAGTTGCTAACCATCAGTTATAACTAATAAATTGTTCACTGATTAAGACAGGGACAAAAGATTCAAATTCTTACTAATCACTTTAAAGTGAATGTGACCAATGTGGGAGAAACAATCAAAAGGTAGCAACAATAAAGGAGAGAATCGACAATGGAAGAATCAATAATCAGGACCTTACCCGAACAACGAGAGAGGTATTACCTTTTATTTTCTTCAACGTTACACACAGTTATCAAACTGAGAGAATATTTTTCTGCATTTTAGTTTCTGCTCAGGCGCCCACATGGATAACAAGGTAATATTTTCTGCATTTTTAATTTCTGCATCAAGCGCCTACCTGGATAATAAGGGAATACTTTTCTGCATTTTTCTGCTCAAGCGCCCACCTAGACAATAAGGGAATATTTTCTGCATTTTTATTTTTTGCTCAGGCGCCCACCTGGATAACAAGGGAATATTTTCTGCATTTTTAATTTCTGCATCAGGCGCCCACCTGGATTACAAGGGAATATTTTTCTACTTTTTTAACTTCTGCTTTGGCGCCCACCTTGATAACAAGGGAATATTTTTCTGCATTTTAACTTTTGCATCAGACGCCCACCTGGATAACAAGGGGATACTTTTTTCTGCATCACGCGCCTACCTGGATAATAAGGGAATATTTTCTGCATTCTTAATTTCTGCATCAGGCACCCACCTGGATAACAAGGGGATATTTTTCTGCATTTTTAATTTCTGTATCAGGTGCCCACCTGCATAACAAGGGAATATTTTCTGCATTTTTAATTTCTGTTCAGGGGCCCACCTGGATAACAAGGGAATATTTTCTACATTTTTAATTTCTGCTCAGGCGCCCACCTGGATAACAAGGGAATGTTTTTTGCATTTTTGATTTCTGCAATAGGCGCCAACCTGGATAATAAGGGAATAATTTTCTTCATTCTTTCTGCTCAGGCGCCCACTTGGATAACAAGGGAATATTTTTTGCATTTTTAATTTCTGCTCAGGCGCCCACCTGGATAACAAGGGAATATATTCTGCATTTTTAATTTCTGCATCAGGCGCCCACCTGGATAATAAGGGAATATTTTTCTGCATTTTTTATTTCTGCTCAGGCGCCCACCTGGATAACAAGTGAATATTTTCTGCATTTTTTATTTCTGCTCAAGCGCCCACCTGGATAACAATGGAATATTTTCTGCATTTTTTCTGCTCGGGCGCCCACCTGGATAAAAAGGAAATACTTTTCTGCATTTTTTCAGCTCAGGCGCCCACCAGGATAACAAGAGAATATTTTTGCATTTTTAATTTCTGCTCAGGAGCTCACCTGGATAACAAGGGAATATTTTTTGCATTTTTAATTTCTGCATCAAGCGCCCTCCTAGATAATAAGGGAATATTTTGCTGCTTTTTTATTTCTGCTCAGGCGCCCACTTGTATAACAAGGGAATATTTTTTGCATTTTTAATTTCTGCATCAGGCGCCCACCTGTATAACAAGGGAATATTTTCCGCATTTTTAATTTCTGCATCAGGCGCCCACTTGGATAACAAGGGAATATTTTTTAGCATTTTTGATTTCTGCATCAGGCGCCCACCTGCATAACAAGGGAATACTTTCTGCAAAATAAAATCTGTCTTTTCTAACAAGTAACATCATAATAGATTGATAGCCCCATATTGGGGCAGAGGAAAAAGTTTTTCTTTGTTTTTGTAATAAGTAGGTACCAACATGGAGAATGGAAAAACACATTTTGAAGTCATATAAGCGGATTGAAGCAATATGTTTGAAGCAAGTTACAAGCAAAAGATTTATCAAAGAATGGAAGATACAAATAAAGAGCAAGATGCAAGATGAAGAATCAAGGCAATACAAGACGTAAGACATAGATAGGACGTTTTGTAATTCATAGACCATAGCTCAGGCTAGCTTCTTTATTTTCTTACCACGGTTTAATAAGGAGTCAGTCAGCAGTAACAACAATAACAACAACAACAGCAGTAAAATCATAGCTTCACTAGTAGTTTCCAACTACCAGACATTCCCGAACTACACTAACCTGATTCCTGTATAGCCCAGGATATGTAGGCAACCTTTGAAGCAGGGGTGCGGTCGAAAATTTCCAAAAATGCTTCATACGGAATATGCGAGTGGGCAAAAATCCCTCATAACTGCTCACTTGTCTTCTCTTCGTGTTCCCAAGCAAAGTCGGCAGCT
>JASVEL010003208.1:0-37718 GCA_032618575.1 Nicotiana noctiflora
AACCGGAAGAAAGAAAACTAAGTACTAAAGATAGAGTAAAAGAGAGACTCGTTGAACTGCGGACGCAGCAGATATACCTTGAAGTCTCTGTAGTCCTCCTGCCTCACTGATAGTGCGCCTGAGTAGAGGTACCTGGATGATTTGCACATGAAAAACATGCGCAGGAAGGACATGAGTACACCACAACGGTACTCAGTAAGTGCCAAGCCTAACCTCACTTAGGTAGTGACGAGGAAGGTCAGTGCCCTATTAAGACAAAATATAATAATAATAATAATAATAATAATAATAATAATAATAATAATAATAATAATAATAATAATAATAATAATAATAATAATAATAATAAGAAGAAGAAGAAGAAGAAGAAGAAGAAGAAGAAAAATTAATAGTATAATAATCTGACAGAAATAATAAATACAGCAGCAAAATAAGGAAGGTCAACGAGACAATACCAACTACAAAGACAGAGTAAACACAGCTCAATGTCGAAGAAACCAATAAGGGTCTCCCAGGATACTGTCCTATAGCCCTTTCCTCAAATCTCTGGTGGATCTCCCGGGATATCGTCATGTAGCCCAGCTCATGTACCAAATTGAAGGATCTCCCATGATACTGTCCCGTAGTCCAACCATCAATGTGATGGGGGATCTTCAGGGATACTGTCCCGTAGTCCCAAAGTAAACGCGCAGAGGGATCTACCGAGTATCAAACCCGTAGTCCCAAAGTGAATAGACAAGGGGGAGCTACCGGAATCCCACATCCATAGTCCCAATGTAAATACGCAACCAAAATAAGAAACAAACCAAGGAATGAAGTACGAAAGACAGACAACAGATAGAACTAGCCTAGCATGCTTCACATAGTGCAGTCAAAATAACTTGCGCAATTAGACAGTCAAATCAGCTAAGCATATTTTTCCTAATCTAGCACAAGTCATAACTTCAAATAGAATAAAGCAAATAAGAATTAGAACTAAATTTCCATAGCTTAAGTAAAAAAACTGGGATTTCATCAATCGGCTCAAGTACGTGCTCGTCACCTAACGTACAAGGCACTCGAATATCAAGTAATATTCCTAAGGGGAAAGGTCCCCCACACAAGGTTAGACAAGCCACTTACCAAGGACCAGCTTAATATCACTAGGAACTATGCCTTTTCCAAGAGTATCCTACTCCAAATGGCCCAAATCTATTCATATCATTTACATATCGTAAATAATATTACAAATAACTAATTCCACTATTAAATTTAAAGTTAGGGTGCAAAATAGGTAAAAGGACCAAAATGTCCCTCCAGCCAACGTCTCGAAATCGAGTAATTTTTACATTTTCAGAGACCCCGTACTCTCATGAGTCTAACCATATAAGAATATCTGAAATCGGAGGTCAAATACCAACTCAAAACTCAATAGTTTAGCCAAAGAAGTTTCACCCAATGTTTCATCAAAAAATCCAAAATTAAGGAGGAAATTGTGATTAGATTAGCGGGTTTTAGGCTTAAGGGAGTAGACACTCACTACCCAGTAGTTGTCTTTGAAAAACCTTCAAAATTGCTCCCATATCCAAGCTCCCAAACATGTGTTTTGAAGAAAATGCCAAACCCTCGGATTTTGAAATTTTTAATACTTCCCAGTGATTTGTTCAATGCGATTGCATGAAATGGGATGCGATCGCGTAGTGTAAAATTTCAAAAGACCAAAAATTGGCCAATGCGAACACAGGGAAGGGCCTTCGATCGCAGAAGAAGGAGAGGGTAGCCTTACGCGATCGTGGGAAGCATAACGCGATTGCATAGAGGAAATCGGTCACTAAGCCATCGACTTAGTTTATTCAATGCGAACACGGAGAAGGGAATGGGAACGCGGTGAAGGGAAAAGCTTACTTCCACGATCGCATACCTGGAAATGCGATTTCATATAATAAAAATATCACCCTCCGAATTTACACTATGCGATCGCATAGGGTCACTTGCGATCACATAGAAGAAAGGTCTGCAACAGTCCTGAAAAGAAAATTTGCAACTTTTTAAAACTCAGAAATGCTCTGTTGAGCACCCGAAACACACCAGCGGCCCTCGAGACCTTAGTTAAACCTAGAACATATCCCATAATATCATTCAAACTTTTACCAATCCTTAAACCACCTAAAATAATGTTGAAACACGAATTAATCAAAGATTCAAGCCTAAGAACTTCAACTTCCAACCAAACACGCTTTCGATCAAAAACCTAACCAAACCTCATTCAAATGACCTGAAAATTTGCACACACATCCCAAATGACATGACAGAGCTACTGCGACTTCCAAAATTCCATTCCGACCCTAGGATCCAAAACTCTCTATTGGACTCAAAACTTTAAAAATTCAAACTTCGGCATTTCAAGCCTAAATGAACTATGAACTTCGAAAATACATTCTGAATACGCTCGCAACCCCGAAATCACCTAACGGAGCTAAAGGAACTATCAGACTTCCATTCTGAGGTCATCTTCATATTGTTTCGACAATAGATCATTTTTCAACACTTAAGCTTTCATTTAGGGAATAAGTGTCCCAAAACACTCCTAATCTTAACACCGAATGTCCCGAAAAACCAATATAGCATAAAAAACCTTAGGGGGAGCAACTACTGGGGATCGGGGCGTAAATTTCAAAAACGACCAGTCGGGTCGTTACATCCTCCTACACTTAAACATTCGTTTGTCCTCGAATGAGCACAGAGAACATACTTGAAGTAGTGAAAAAATGAGGTTACTGGCTGCGCATATCTTGCTCAGTCTCCTAAGTCGCCTCTTCGGTCGGCTGACCTCGCCACTGAACCTTCACTGAAGCTATGTTCTTTGAACTCAAATTTCTGATCTTCCTGTCCAAACTAGCCACTGGCTCCTCAAAATAGGATAGATCCTTGTCCAACTAGACTGAACCGAAATCCAATATGTGTGACGGATCACCGTGATATCTCCGGACCATCGAAACATGAAATACCAAATAAACTCCCGCTAGGCTGGGAGGTAAGGAAAGCTCATAAGAAACCTCCCTAACTCACCTCAAGATCTCAAAAGGGCTAACAAATGTCGGACTCCACTTTCCCTTCTTGCCAAACCTCATGACGCCTTTCATAGGCAATACCCAAAGAAGAACCCGCTCACCCACCATATATGAAACATCACGAACCTTCCTGTCCATGTAACTCTTCTGTCTGGACTTGGCTGTACGGAGTCTATCTTGAATCACCTTAACCTTCTCCAATGCATCCTGAACCATCTTTGTGCTCAATTGCCTGGCCTCACCCGACTCAAACCAACCCACAAGAGATCTACACCTCCTACAATATAAAGCCTCAAACGACACCATCTAAATGTTGGACTGATAATTGTTGTTATAAGCAAACTCCGCCAATGGAAAAAAATGATACCAAGATCCTCCAAACTCAATCACGCATGCACGGAGTATATCCTCAAGAATCTGAATAGTGCACTTGGATTGTACGTCTGTATAGGGGTGAAATGTTGTGCTTAACTCCACCCGAGTACCTAACTCCCGCTTCACGGCTCTCCAGAACTGCGATATAAACTGAGTACCTTTGTCGGAAATGATAGAAACTGGAATACCATGCAAACGGACGATCTCCCTGATATACATCTCCGCTAACAGCTCTGATTAATAAGTGGTATACACAGGAATGAAATGAGCGGACTTGGTCAGCCGATCCATAATGACCCAAATGGAATCAAACTTCTTCAAGGTCCGTGGGAGTCTCACTACAAAGTCCATTGTGCTACGCTCCCATTTCAACTCTGGAATCTCTATCTGCTGAAGCAACCCAGCCGGACGCTAGTGCACATACTTCACTTGCTGCCAGTTGAGACATCTAGGCACATAATCAACCATATCCTTCTTCATCTGCCTCGCCCAATAGTGTTGAATCAAGTCCTGATACATCTTTGCGGCAACCGGGTGGATGGAATACTGCGAACTATGGGCCTTTGCTAGAATCAACTCTTGAAGACCATCAACATTGGGAACACAAATCTGGCCCTGCATCATCTATACCCCATAATCCCCAATGGTCACATCTCTAGCATCACCATACTGGATCTTGTCCTAAAGGACAAGCAAATGAGGGTCATCAAACTGCCACTCGCTCGATATGGTCAAATAGGGAAGACCTGGAAACCAGAAAAGATAGAACCTAACTGAGCTCCGAGAGATCCAATCTCACAAACTGACTGGCTAAGGCCTCAACATCAATCGCCATCGGCCTCTCCGAAGCTGGTAAATATGCCGAACTACCCAAACTCTGTACTCGGCGACTCAAAGCATCTGCCACCATATTGGCCTTGCCCGGGTGATACAAGATAGTGGTATCATAATCCTTCAATAACTCCAACCATCTCCTCTGATGCATATTTAGGTCCTTCCGCTTGAGTAAGTGCTACAAACTCTAATGGTCGGTATAGATCTCACAAGGCACCCCATACAAATAATGACGCCAGATCTTCAAGGCATGAACAATAGCAGCTAACTCAAGGTCATGGGCAGGGTAATTCTTTTCATGTATCTTCAATTGTCTAGACGCGTAGGCAATCACCCTACCGTCCTGCATCAACACTGCTACAAGTCTAATTCGAGATGCATCAAAATAAACTGTATAAGACCTCAAACCGGTAGGCAGCATCAAGATTGGGGCTAAAGTTAAAGCTGTCTTGAGCTTTTGAAAGCTCGCCTCACACTCCTTTGTCCATTGAAATGGGGCACCCTTTTGGGTCAATCTAGTCATAAGGGCCGCAATCGATGAAAATCCTCTACAAAGTGTTTGTAATAACCCGCCAAGCTAAGGAAACTGTGAATCTATGTAGCTGAGGAGGGCCTGGGCTAACTCTGCATGACCTCCGCCTTCTTCCGGTCCACCTGAATGCCCTCACTCGATACCATCTGGCCTAGGAATGCCATAGAACTGAACCAAAACTCACATTTTGAGAACTTTACATATAATTTCTTCTCTCTTAGGGTCTGAAGGATTGTCCTCGGGTGCTGCTCATGATCTTCCCTACTCCGGGAGTACACCAGAATATCATCAATAAAAACAATAATAAATTAGTCAAGATATGGTCTGAATACACTGTACATCAAATGCATAAAAGCTACTAGGATATTAGTCAGCCCGTATGACATAATAAGGAACTCGTAATGACCATAGAGAGTCCTAAAGGCAGTCTTCGGGATATATGGATCCCGAATCTTGAACTAATGGTAACCTGAGTGCAAATCAATCATGGAAAACACATGTGCACCTTGAAGCTGGTCAAACAGGTCATCAATACGAGACAAAGGATAATGGTTGTTCATTGTAACTTTGTTCAACTGGAGATAATCAATACATATACGCATAGAACCATCATTATTCTTCACAAACAAGACATGAGCACCCCACGGTGAAACACTGGGTCCGAATAAAACCCTTACCAAGCAATTCCTATAATTGATCCTTCAACTCCTTCAACTCAGGAGGAGCCATACGATACGGAGAAATAAAAATGGGTTGCGTTCTTGGAAACAGATCAATGCTAAAATCAATGTCTCTATCGCGCGGCATGCCTGGAAGATTAGCTGGAAAAACATCGGGATAATCCCGTACCACTGGAGCTGAATCAATAGAAGGGGTATCAACACTGACATCTCTCACACAAGATAAATAAGCAGCACACCTCTTCTCAACCGTATGCTGAGCCTTAAGAAAAGAGATAACTCTACTGGGAGTGTGATATAAAGTACCATTCCACTCAATACACAAAATACCTAGCACAACCAGCGTCACACTCTTGGCGTGACAATCAATAATAGCATGATGGGGTGACAACCAGTCCATGCCCAAAATAATATAAAAGTCAACCATACCGAGTAATAATAAATTTGTTCTAGTCTCAAAACCACAAATAGTAACCAAACAATGATCGATAAATGCAATCCACAACAAGAGAATCTCCCACAATAGTAGAAACATAAATAGGGGCACTCAAAGAATCCCGAGGCACACCCAAATGCAGAGAAAAATAAGAAGACACATAAGAATAAGTAGAGCCTGGATTGAATAGAACCTATGCCTCTATGTGACAAACTAGTATAATACATGTGATGGCTGGGCAGGTGCGGCAGCAATTGGAGCAGAGATCATGGCCTGAGAACTCTGAGGATCCCGCTGTGGCTGAGCGGTCTGTGAAGATGCACCCCTACCAAGTCTGGGGAAGTCCCTAGCTATATGGCGTGTGTCACCAAACACAAAACAAACTCTGGGAAGACTTGGTGGTTGTGACTGGCTGGGGCTAGGTCTGTTGGACTCACCTTTGGAAGTACCCTGCGCAGGAGGCATGCTAGACACTAGAGTTGAATAATAAGGCTCCTGAGGTATAGGCGGGGCTGGAGTATTGTCGGATACAGGTAAAGCTAAATGTACAGGGTCACCCGAATAACCTCTACCACAATGACCTACTGATGGGGTACGGGCACCAGAGTAGTTGCCCGGCTCTCGAGACCTCTTGGCCTCCCTCCCCTTGCTCCCTGGCGAGTATACCCTTAATCCTCCTAGCAATGATTTCTACCTGCTGATAAAGAATGTCCATCTCCAACTCTCGAGCTATGCTAGACCTGATTGGCAGGATAAGTCCCTCAATGAACTTGTGAACTCTCTCCCGAACGATAGCAACCAAAGCAGGTGCATTGCTGGCCAACCTGGTATAATGGATGACATACTTTGAGATTGTCATAGCACCCTGGCACAAATGCTCAAACTCTGCGCGCCATGCATCCCTAAGACTCTGGGGAACAAAATCTCTTATGAACATATCCGAGAACTGGGTCCAAGTCAGTGAAGCAGTCTCGACTGGACTATCTAACTCATAAGTACGCCACCAATCATAGGCGGCTCCTCGAAGCTGAAAAGTAGTGAAAGAAACCTCGCTGGACTCCACTATGCCCATAGTGCAAAGAATACGATTACAATCATCTTAAAATCCAGAGGCATCATCTGATGCTAAGCTACTAAACACCAGGGGATCATATTTATTGAATCTCTCTAGTCACCGCTGCTCATCCTCTGAAGCAGCTAACCCATCTTCGGGCTGAACTGGTGCTGCAGGCGGTACATAAATAATCTCGGGATCCTACTCAACTTGAACTCGCTACTTATGAGTGCGGATGGTAGGATTTTGTGCTCCTCCCCCAGCCTGGGATGTGGCTGCAGTAAGGGGAAGCAACCCTGCTTGAGCTAAGGTGGTGTACATGCTCATGAACTAAGCCAAAGTCTCCTGGAGCGCTGGAGTTGTAGTGGCAATGGTAGGTGTACTAGGTACCTGGTCTCTGACTTGATCTATTGTAGTACCTCGGTGGCAGCTCGCACATGTGCTCTAGCTGCACTACGTGCGCGTCCTCCACCTCTATCCTAACCCCGACCTTTGATGGATGCAGTAGGGGGCGCGGGTGCCCGATCATCTCGTGTAGCATGTGTCCTCACCATCTGTGAGAGAATAGAAGATAAAATTTTATAATTGATGTCAAAATATCGCACGACAAGGAATTCAAATAAAATTAATTTTTTTCCTAAATAGTTACATAGCCTCTCATAGATAAATACAGACGTCTCCAAACCGATCAACGAGACTCTAGTAAACCGGCCTGTGTTCCGTGACTCCTATGATCCTAGAGCTCTGATACAAACTAGTCACAATCCTAGTTCACCAACCGTGAACATGTCATGAAGGCACCTAGCCCCCACGACCAGGTAAGCCTAACATTGCAGAAATATAATAATTGCGGAAAAATAGAGAAAACCATATCAAATATCCCAAAAAAGGAAACTATACTAAATGCAATTCAGCATGTACAACTCAATATCACATGTCTAAAACAATTCCCAAAACCCGGAAACTCAAGAGAAACACATGCTACAGAAGTGTATAGTAAAGGCTTCAAACACCAGAATATCTAACAACCGAAAGAAAGAAAACTAAGTACTAAAGATAGAGTAAGAGGGAGACTCGTCGGTCTGCTACCTTGAAGTCTCCGTAGTCCTTATGTCTCACTGATAGTGCACTTGAGTAGAGGTACATGGATGATCTGCACATGAAAAACATGTGCAGGAAGGGCATGAGTACACCACAGCGATACTCAGTAAGTGCCAAGCCTAACCTCGATTGGGTAGTGACGAGGAAGGTTATGGTCCTACTGAGAATAATAATAATAATAATTATTATTATTATTATTATTATTATTATTATAATAATAATAATAATAATAATAATAATAATAATAATAATAATAATAATAATAATAATAATAATAATAATAATTAATAGTATAATAATCTGACAGAAATAATAAATACAACAGTGAAATAAAGCAAGTCAATGAGACAATAACAACTACAAAGACAGAATAAACACAGACTAAACACAACTCAATGTTGAAGATACCAATGAGGGTCTCCCAAGATACCGTCTTGTAGCCCTTTCCTCAACTATCCAGTGGATCTCCCGGGATACCCTCCCGTAGCCCAACTCATGTACCAAATTGAATGATCTCTCGGGATACTTTCTCGTAGTCCAACCATCAATGTGCAGGGGGATCTCCTGGGATTCCATCTTGTAGTCCCAAAGCAAAAGTGCAGGGGGATCTACTGGGAATCGAACCCGTAGCCCCAAAGTAAACAAACAAGGGCAGAGCTACCAGAATTCCAGATCCATAGTCCCAATGTAAATGCTCAATTACAGCTAGAAATAAACCAAGGAATGAAGTACGAAAGACAAACAACAGATAGAACTAGCCTAGCATGCTTCACGTGGTGCTGTCAAAATATCTTAAGCAATTAGACTGTCAAATCAGCTAAACATGCTTTTCCTAATCTAGCACAAGTCATAACTTCAAATAGAATAAAGCAAATCACAATAAGAACTAAATTCCCATAGCTTAAGTAAAAAAGGGGGATTTCATAAATCGGCTCAAGTACGGGCTCGCCACCTCACGTATAAGGCACTCAAATATCAAGTAACAATTTTTAGGGGAAAGATCCCCCACACAAGGTTAGAAAAGCCACTTACCTCGAACCGGATTAATATCACTAGGAACCATGCCTTTCCGAAGAGTATCCAACTCCAAATGGCCCAAATCTATTCAATTCAATTACATATCATAAATAATATTGCAAAAAACTCATTTCACTATTAAAGTTAAAGCTAGTGCGCAAAAATAGGTAAAAGAACCAAAATGCCCCTCTAGCCAACGTCCCAAAATTGATTAATTTTTACATTTTCAGAGCCCTCGTACTCTCACGAGTCCAACCATATAAGAATATCCCAAATCGGAGGTCAAATTTCCACTCAAAACTCAATAGTTTAGCCAATAAAGTTTCATCTAATTTTTCATCCAAAAATCCATAATTAAAGAGGAAATTATGATTAGATTAGTGGGTTTTAGGCTTAAGGTAGTAGAGAATCACTACCCAGTAGTTGTCTTTGAAAAGCCTTCAAAATTTCTCCCAAACTTGTATTTTGAAGAAAATGGCAACCTCTCGGATTTTGAAAATTTTAATTCTTCCCAGTGATTTGTTCAATGCGATCGCATGAAATGGGATGCGATCGCGTAGAGTAAAATTTTAAATGCCCAAAAATTGGACTATGCAAACTTAGGGAAAGGCCTGCGATCATAGAAGAAGGAGAGGGTAGCCTTATGCGATCGCGGGAAGCATAACGTGATTGCATAGAGGAAATCGGTCACTGAGCCATCGACTTAGTCTATTCAATGCGAACGCGGAGAATGGAATGCGAATGTGGTGAAGGGAAAAGCTTACTTCCATAATCGCATACCAAGAAATGTGATCGTATAGAAGAAAAATATCACCCTCCTAATTTACACTATGTGACCACATAGGGTCACTTGCGATCGCAGCGAAGGAAGGTCTGCCATAGTCCTGAACAAAAATTTGCAACTTTTTAAAACTCAAAAATGCTCCGTTGAGCACCCGAAACATACTCGAGGCCCCCGGGACCTCAATCAAACCAGAGAACATATCCCATAATGTCATTCAAACTTGTACCAATCCTTAAACTACCTAAAACAACGCCGGAATACGAATTAACCAAAGATTCAAGCCTAAGAACTTCAAATTCCAAGAAAACACGCTTTTGATTAAAAACCTAACCAAACCTCGTCCGAATGACTTGAAATTTTGCACAAAAATCCAATGTGACATGACATAGATATTGCGATTTCAGAATTCCATTCTGACCCTCGAATAAAAAACGCTCTATCGGGCTGGAAACTTCAAAAATTGAAACTTCGCTATTTCAAGCCTAAATGAGCTACGAACTTCCAAAATACATTTCGAACATGCTCCCAACCCTAAAATCACCTAGCGGAGCTAACAAAACCATCAGATTTCCATTCCGATGTCATTTTCACAGTGTTCTAACTACAGACCATTATTTAACACTTAAGCTCTTATTTAGGCATTAAGTGTCCCAAAACATTCTGAAACCTAACACCAAATATCCCGTCAAACCAAAATAGTAAAAAAGAACTTAGGGAAAGCATTTAATGGGGGATTGGGACGTAAATCCCAAACACGGCCGGCCGGGTCGTTACTGTTTCAAAATTCTAGTCCAAATAGACTCTCAAAACTCAAATTATTATTTTTCAAAAACTTGACAAATTTCCTCAAATTCTACTTTGATTCACATGATTTTGATGTTAAATTCTAGATATATTAATGGAACATGATTAGAAATAGATTAGAATCACTGGCCCAATGTATGTAGATAAAAATCCCTTTTCAAAATTGGCTACTACCGAGTCTAGAGTTTTAAAATATGAAAATGAGACCGAAAATCTCATCCCTCAATTTTTCTTACAGTCGCAGGTGTCGCAATTGTGATGTGGGGTTCACAAATGAAAATACGCAAATGCAAAGTTTTCCCATGTATGTTATCATCGCAAATGGATGAATAGTTCGCAATTATGAACATAGGATCATCGTAAATGTGACCAAGAAGATCGCAAATGTTAACCATCTCTCCCCAAAAACCCATTGCAAATGCAAACCCAACATATTTGGCATAACATTGCAATTGAGATCCAAAACTCGCAACTTTGAGACGTGAGGCACCGGTGCAGAAACTAGCAGCATTAAACTCTACCAATACTTTTCTATGTGTTTGAAAATACTTGAGCCCTCAGGGCTCCAAACCAAATATCAATATAAATATAAAAATATAACAAGAACTTGATCGCGCAACCAAATCATCAAAATAACATCCGAAAACACGAATCGGACCTCTAAACACAAGAATTCAACATGAAACTCAAGATCTTCTAAAAGCACAACCGAACGTCTGATTCTTATTAAACCAACATGGAATGATGCCAAACTTTATAGACAAGTTCCAAAATGATAAAATAGAACTTATTCCAAGACCTGAAACAGAAATTGAAACACAATATTTAAGAAGTCAACCTAAGGTCAAACTTATAAAAAATTTAATCCTTTAAATTGCCAACTTTCGGTAAAACAATTCAAATCAACCTATTCAAAATCAATTCCGGGTATATGCCCAAGTTCAAAATCACGACACGAACCTATCAGAGCCATCAGAACACTATTATGGGGTCATTTTTACAAAAGTCAAACCTTGGTCAACATATTCAACTTAAGCTTCTAAAGTGAGAATCACTTATCCAAATTCATTTCGAAAATCAAATCCAAATATGCATATAAGTCATAATACAAAACACTTAGTCATTCAAGACGTTGAACCACTCAACGGGCCCTTAAAGCTCGAAACAATCGGTTAGATCATTACAATACAATAGTATGAGTGTGACTACCCGAGCTTCCCACTTAATTTTACGACGGAATCATCAAGAGAAATATTGGAAACACTATTGGGAAACTCAAGGTGGACGTATGTACATTAACCACCTTGAGGTGGAGATATGCCATATTGTGCATAGAAATGCCATTGGAACAACCAATACCCGCACACGAGCTCATTGGATTACACAGTCAACAAATCATATACGAAGGAGAAAACATTTTACGCGAATCCTGTGGAAGATTAGGGCATGTAGGACATAAATGTCCCAACAAATTTCAACCAATCCAAGCAAAGGGAGAGCACAAGATTCTACGTATATTACAAGTTGAGCAAGAAAGAAGCCAGGAGTGGAAGACGGTTACCTTTTCCAAAAAAGGCACGGCCAGAGAATTCAAAAGGTCAAAAGAGTTATCAAGCACTTCAGAGGTCCCAATTATAAATGTTTGAATTCATAATGCATCCACGGGTAAATATCTCAATATACAACAATTGAAATATGACTATAAGCAGTGCTTAGAAGATGCCAATGCACATACTATTATCCATAGACAATCTCCAAACAGCAGCTTAGCAAATTATAATGCTTCGTTAAGTGTCGAGCCAACTGGCTATCAATTTAACAAATATGCTCTAATAGAAGAAAAGCTTGTGGTTTTGGAACAAGATGAAATTTACTCTCAAGCCACAAACCACTTGCATGACCCTCTAAACTGGGTACAAACAAGTGGAGATAATGTTTCAACAACTTCTAAGGATCATCAACATGCAAGCTTTCTAATAATAACTAAATACATAAGGAACACATGGCAAGCAAAAGTGGCGAGTGGATAATATGATATTCATGTAAGATATTGAAATAACCCTTATGCAAAGCCCCTAAAACTCCATGCAAATGGACCCCATCATTAGTACATACCCTACCACTCTATATACAAGTGCTCCTAGTATAAAGAAAGGGATTGTGACAATCCAAAGTGTCATCACCTTATTTTTCCATTTTTCTGTGTTTTTGAAACCTTGGAAACCTCACTTTTAGTTGCCTTGATTTGTGTGCTCATTTCGGGCGCGAAGCTGGAAATTTTTTGAAGATTTGTAGGCATTACTTATATGGTGTGACGCGCGAGGTGTACACCGATCACAAGAGTCTGGAATACTTGTTCAAGCAGAAAGAGTTGAACCTGAGACAACGAAGATGGTTGGAGATATTGAAAGTTTATTACTATTTTGTACCACCCAAGGAGAGCCAATGTGGTTGCAGACGCATCGAGTAGGAAGTCAGCCAGCATGGGTAGTCTTGCTTATGTTCTGGTCAGCTAGAGACCACTTGCTTTGGATATCTAGGCCTTGGCCAATCAGTTTATGAGGTTGGACATTTCTGAGCCTAGCAGAGTTTTAGCTTGTACGGTCGCTCGTTTTTCATTATTAAAGCATATCCATGATCGGCGGTTTGATGATCATCATTCATGTGTCCTAAGAGGCACTGTGTAGTGGAGGTGCCACGAAGGTGACTTTAGATGCAAATGGTGTTTTGAGGTTGCAGGGACGAGTATGTGTGCCCAATATCGATGGGATTCGACAGTTGGTCTTAGCGGAGGCCCATAGTTCTCGTTATTCTATTCAACTGGGCGTCGCGAAGATGTATCAGGACTTACGGCATCATTATTTTTGGTTAGGATGAAGAAGGACATTGTCGCATATGTGGCTCGGCGTTTGAATTGTAAGCATGTCAAGTATAACCATCAGAGGCCTGGTGATATATTTCAGAGGATTAAGCTTCCCGAGTGGAAGTGGGAGAGGATTACCATGGACTTCGTTATTGGACTTTAAGTGGCCCAGAAGAAGTTTGATGCTATTTGGGTCATTGTTGATAGGCTTACCAACAAAGCACATTTCATTCCTATTGCCACCACCTATTCATCAGGGAGATTAGCTAAGATCTACATCCGAGAGATTGTTCGCCTTCATGGGGTGCCGACATCTATCATTTCGGATTGGGGTACTTAGTTTACCTCGCACTTTTGGAGAGTAGTTTGGTAGAAGTTAGGCACCTAGGTTCAGTTGAGTACAACATTCCATCCTCAGGCAGACGGTCAGTCCGAGAGGACTATTCAGATATTGGAGGATATGCTCCGAGTATGTGTTATTGATTTTGGAGGCTCCTGAGACCATTTTCTACCTTTAGCAGAGTTCGCCTATAACAGCAGCTACCAGTCCAGCATTCAGATAGCTCCTTATGAGGCGTTGTATGGTAGGCTATGTCAGTCTCCAGTCGGATGGTTTGAGCTGGGAGAGGCTCGGTTATTGGGTATAGATTTAGTCTAGGATGCCTTGGATACGGTCAAGATCATTCAGGACAGGCTTCATTCGGCTCAGTCGCGGCAAAAGAGTTATGCGGATCGCAAGGTTCGAGATGTAGCTTTAACGGTTGGTGAGCGAGTATTGCTCCGTGTATTGCCTATGAAGGGCGCTATGAGATTTAGGAAGAAGGGCAAGCTTAGCCCTAGGTTCATTGGCGTATTTGAGATTCTTGATCGTGTGAGAGATGTGGCTTATAGACTTGTCTTGCCACCTAACTTGTCAGTTGTGCATCTTGTGTTTCATGTGTTTATGATTCGGAGGTATTACAGCGATCCTACCCACATGTTAGATTTTATCACTATCCAGTTGGACAAGGATCTATCCTACGAGGAGGAGCCGATAGCTATTCTAGACCAGTACGTTCGATAGTTGAGGTCGAAGAGTTTTCCTTTAGTGCATGTTCAGTGGAGAGGTCAGCCTCCTGAGGCATCGACCTGGGAGTCCGAGTCTGATATGCGGAGCCATTATCCTCATCTATTTCCTGACTCAGGTACTTCTTTCTTTTATCCATCTGAGGACGAACGGTTGTTTTAGAGGTGGAAAATGTGATCCCTCTTTTCACGCTTCCGAGTCCTTGGAAACCTTGCTTTTAGTTGCCTCGATATACATGCATAGTCCGGGCACGAAGCCAGAAAATTTTTATGTTAAAATATGTGAATTCTGTAAAAAAATTTAAAGAATTTTAATATTAATATTGATATAGTTGACTTTGGTCAACATTTTTGGTAAATGGACCCAGACCCGTGATGTGACGGTCCCGAGAGGTCTGTAAAAAAATATGGGACTCGGGCTTGTGCCCGGAGTCAAAATCTGAGGTTCAGAACCCAAGTAAAATAATTTTTCTATTAAATTATTTTCTGGAATTATAAAGGAAATATGGAAACAAAATGAGTTAGAAAATATAGGTATCTGGCTCGTATTTTGGTTCCAACGCCCAGTATAGTCTTAAAAGCGTTAATCGCTTTCTATGAAATTTTGTCGGAATCGGACATTGTTTGACGTGTTTCAGACCTAAATATCTAAAGTTAGATGTTGATGAACCTTTAAATGAAAATCATGAGTTTTGGGGTTTGATTCTTTAATTTTGATGTTATCTTGGCAATTTGATCACTCAACTAAGTTCGTAGGATGCATTTGAGTAAGTGTGTGTGTTTGGTTGGGAGCCCCGAGGGCTCGAGAGTGATTCGGGGTGGTTTTGCACTTAAAAACATAGCAGATTTTCTGCTTTTTTTGCGCAGGTTCGTTGTTCTACGCGAACGCGACCTTGTCCCAAGTTCTCAATGCCTTGTTCCCCCAACGTTCTTCACGTTCGCGGCCTTAGGCATCGCGTTTGCGTACCTTCCCTGATTTACTTCCCCGTGTTCACGATTATGTCTACGCATTCATGAAGCTTTAGGTCGCCTCTTCATCGCGTTCGCGTGATGCCCAACGCGTTCGCGTAGATCAATCTTTGGGCACCCTATATTTTCCTCTTCACGTTCGCATGCCTTGTCCGCAAACGGGATGATTGCCAACTTCTTTTCATTGTGCATGCGACCTACTATCGCGAACTTGTAGGGTAATTTCACCTAGTGATTTTAAAGCCTAGAAACCAAACCCACTTCGGGATCTTAGCCATTATTTCACACCGACTCTTCTCTTTCACACTCTATATGCGAATTTCAAGCTCTCCTTTCTCCATATCTCTTTAGGTAAGTGATCTTAACTGGATTCCCTTCTAATTTCTTCATCTAATCACTAATTTCCTAGCCTTAAATCATGAATTAAAGGTAGAAATTAAGGGTTTTGGGTAGAATTAGGGCTTTGGAAATTTTGGGTGATTCAACCTCAATTTGGGGTCGAATTTCTAAACAAACTACATATTTGTACTCGTGGGTTATGGCTGATTGGGTTTTGGTCCGATCATCGTGTTTGGACCATGTGGGACCGGTGTCGGATTTTTCTATTTTGGAAGAATGATGGAAATTTCATTTCTAGACTGTGGGATTATGTTTTTGAGCTCTTATTGGTACTATTGAACTAAATTGTTCCTAGATATCATTGTTTCTGAGTTGGATTCTAAAGGAAATGCGGTTTTAGATCCTTGATTGCTATTTTCGGACTGAGGTAAGTGTTTGTTCTAACTTTGGCTTGAGGGATTAGGATTAGGGTATTATTTTTTACTTGCTGAATGTGGAGTACAGTGTATAGGCATGGTGACGATTATCTATGCACCGGAGTCTAGCATGACCGCGAGTCATATATGTGTTGGATTCGGATTTAATGATACATCTTGGTTACTTTGGTTGATAAGTATAAATAAAATAAATAGTTGAGGAAGGTTTGTGATTGGTTGTCATTTGGAGGATTGGCTCAGACTAGAAATTATTACTCGATAAATAGGTGTTTAAAAGTGGAACGCGTAGCGATTACCCCCTTGATGGGACGTAAGTATTTATTGTATTCTCCCTTGCCGGGATATAAGTATTCATTGTATTCTCCCTTGCCGAGATAATTGAATTGTTAATTGTATTCCCTTGCCAGGATTTCTTGTAATTGTTGTTACCCCCTAGCACTTGAGTTGCGGTTGTTGTTTGGGTGAGTTCTTGGTTATTAAATGTTGAGGAACGGGTTGCATGCTGCAACGGTATTGAGTATTGAAGATCGGGTTGCATGCCGCAACGATATTGAATATTGAAGATCAGGTTGCATGCCGCAACGGTATTGAATATTGTGGATCGGGTTGCACGCCACAATGGTATTGATTGTTGAGGATCGGGTTGCACACCGCAATGGTATTGATTGTCGAGGATTGCGTTGCACGCTGCAATGGAGTATGGACTGAGTGTATCCAGTTCGTATGTAGATATTTCTTGTGTTTTCCTTATCGGTTTTTATTGTTCAGCTTTACTTCTTTATCGATGATTTTAATATTTAGACGGTAGAACCCCACAGCATGCTTCCCCCCTCTTTAACTGCTTAAATCAGTGTATTTCTTGTTATTGCATATATGTCTGTACATGTTATTAGTAGTAGGTCCTATCTAGCCTCGTCACTACCTCGTCGGGGTTAGGCCAGGCACTTATCAGCACATGGGGTCGGTCATGCTGATGCTACACTCTGTGCATTTCTTTTGCATAGATCAGGACGCAGCTTTCAGACTGTAGTAGTATTCGATCGGGAGTAGACCTTCGGTCCGGGGACTCTCGAGGTAGCCTTGCTGTCGACCGGAGGCCCAGAGTTTCTTCTATCTTTATTCAGTTTGTTAACTCTTATATTGAAATAGGCCGTTATGATTTCTTTCAGAGGTTGTATTTAGTAATCCTAGAAGTTTGTGAGCTAGTGACACCAGATTTTGGGATAGAGATATGTTTCAACTTTCGCAATTTGATTTCATTATAATAAAACATAAAAGACTTTCGCTTTCATTTAAAGGTTTATTATTGTTGTTACGGTTGTGTTGTTATTCAAAAGGTTTAAATGTTTGGCTTTCCTAGCTCCAACAGTAGGCACCACATGACTCGCGATGGTAGGAAATCCGGGTCGTGACAAGTTGGTATCAAAGCTCTAAGTTACATAGGTCTCGCTACTCACGGACAATCTTGGTAGAGTTTGAGGGATCGGTACGGAGACGTCTGTATTTATCCCCCAGAGGCTACGAAATTAGGAAAAATCTCACTTTATCCTTTCTTATCGTGCAGTTTTGTTTCTCAAACACCGGTTGAACTTCTACTCTGTTCTTTTGCAGATGACGAGAATATGTGCTTCCTCTTCTATCGCACAGCAGTCTGAGCCCCTAGAAGCAGCTCCAGTGGCGGAGCCTCAGGTTGATTTACAGGACGAGGTGCCAGCCCCAGCAGTCCTGGTGTGCCCAGCTCAGGTCCCAGAAGGGTTCATTGCCATCTTAATTATTCAGGACGCTCTAGTCCGATTGGTAGGCTTCACGGTGAGTGTCATTCGAGCAGGTTTGCTTCCAAAAGTTCGGCCAGCGGTGGAAGATCAGTTGGGTACAGTGGCTCAGGCTGGGAGTGAGATCACTTTTCATAAGGCTGCCAATGTGGGCTGTAGAGTTGAGGTGGTCCTTCCACAGCGAGGCGGTCATAGGTCAGATAAGAGGCCCTGTCACGCAAGCGGATTTAGTGGTACCTCGTCAAGAGGTAGAGGTTCTTATGGTAGAGGCCATCTTCCCAGGCCTTTTCAGTCAGCTCCCCATGTCACTCATGGTACTTCAGGTGGTTATTCAGGATGAAAGGGCCAACCTCAGTTCCCTCAGCTGCAGCATTTGGGTAAATGTTATAGGTGTGGTGAGTATGGTCACAACAGGAGGGTTTGTCCGAGGTTGAGGGGAGCTCAGCTGCAACAGACCAGGTCTTGCCATGCTTGTGGTGTTCCGAGGCATATTGTCAGATATTTTCCTCGAGTTTGTGGCAGCTTCCAGCATCAGAGTTCTCGTGCTATGATTCAGGCACTGGAGGTTCCACAACTTGTCTAGCCAGCTAGAGGCGGTGGCAGAGGTGTTCGGGGTGGAGGTAGAGGATTAGAGGTGGAGTTCAGGTCGCTAGAGTTAGGCCAGAGGCTGAGTCTTTAGGTGCAGACATTACAGGTACCAATTCTGATTTGTATTAGAGATAATTCGGTGTTATTTTACCCTTGGTCTACGTATTCGTATGTGTCGTCCTATTTTTCACCCTACCTAGCTATGCCAGTGATGCTTTGGGTATTCTTATTTATGTATCTATACTGGTGGGTGACTCCATAGTAGTTGACCGGGTGCATCGTTCATGTGTAGCAGTATTTGGGGGTCTTGAGACCCGTGTTGATTTATTACTTTTAGATATGGTGGATTTCGATGTTATATTAGGGATGGATTGGTTGTCCCCGTATCATGCTATTTTGGATTGTCACGCCAAGACCGTGAAATTATCTTTACCGGATTTGCCCTGATCGGAGTGGAGAGGGACCCCAGGACATGCCACCCGTAGTGTTATTTCATATGTTAAGGCTCGACGCATGGTCAAGAAGAGGTATTTAGCTTATTTGGCATATGTTCATGATTCCAGCATGGAGGTTTCTTCTATTGACTATGTTCCTATTGTTCGGGAGTTCCCGGAGGTTTTTCCTTCAGACCTGTCAGGTATGCCACCCGATAGAGATATTTATTTCTGCATTAATCTGGCCTCAAGCACGCATCCCATTTCTATTCCATCGTATCACACGGCCTTGCCAGAATTAAATGAGTTAAAGGACCAGTTGCAAGACTTGCTAGAGAAGGGTTTTATCAGGCCTAGTTTTTCTCCGTGGGGTGCACTGGTGCTATTTGTGAAGAAAAAGGATGGATCGATGAGGATGTGCATTGAGTACTGGCAATTAAACAAGGTGACGGTAAAGAACAAGTGTCCACTACCGAGGATTGATGAAATGTTTGACCAGTTTTAGGGTGCGAAGGTGTTTTAAAAGATAGACTTGAGATCTGGCTACGATCAACTAAGGATTTGGGCGTCCATTGTCCCTAAGTCAACATTCCTCACTCAATATAGCCATTATGAGTTTTGGTCATGTCATTTGGGTGGACCAATGCCCCAAGAGCATTTATGGAGTTGATGAACCGAGTGTTCTGGCCTTATTTAGACTTGTTTGTGATATTCTTGTGTACTCCCACAGCCAGGAGGAGCACGAGCAGCACCTCAGAGTGGCTCTTCAAACTCTTAAGGATAGCAAGTTGTATGCCAAGTTCTCAAAGTGCAAGTTCAAGTCGAGTTCAGTCACATTTCTGGGTCATGTATTATTAGTAGAGGGTATTCAGGTAGACCCGAAGAAGATTGAGGTAATCAAGAATTGGCCTCGACCAGCTTTATCTACTGAGATTCAGAGTTTCTTGGGGTTAGCCAGTTATTAGCAACGATTTGTAGAGGGGTTTTTCATCTATAGTAGCCCCGTGACCAGGTTGACCTAGAAGGGTGCCTAGTTCAGGTGGTCAGATAAGTGCAAGGAGTGATTTTGGAAGATCAAGATAGCTCTGACTATGACATCGATATTGGTTTGCAAACAGGTTCAGGGCCTTATACAGTTTATTGTGATGCTTCCCATATTGGGCTTGGCGCAATATTGATGTAGGATTGTAGGGTCATTGTTTATGCTTCGAGGCAATTGAAAATTCACGAGAAGAATTACCTTATCCATTATCTAGATTTGGAAACCATTGTTCATGCTTTGAAGATTTGGAGGCACTACTTATATGGTGTGACGTGCGAGGTACACACTGATCACAAGAGTCAACAATACTTATTCAAGCAGAAAGAGTTGAACCTGAGACAGCGGAGATGGTTGGAGTTATTGAAAGATTATTATGTTACTATTTTGTACCACCCAGGGAGAGCCAATATGGTGGTACACGCATTGAGTAGGAAGTCAGCCAGCATAGGTAGTCTTGCTTATGTTCTGGTCAGCCAGAGACCACTTGCTTTGGATATCTAGGCCTTGGCCAATCGGTTTGTGACGTTGAAAATTTCTGTGCCTAGCCGAGTTTTACCTTGTACGATTGCTCGTTCTTCATTATTAGAGTGTATCCGTGATCGGCAATTTGATGATCATCATTCATGTGTCCTGAGAGGCACTGTGCAGCGTGGAGGTGCCACGAAGGTGACTTTAGATGCAGATGGTGTTTTGAGGTTGCAGGGGTGAGTATGTGTATCCAATGTCAATGGGATTTGATAGTTGATCTTAACGGAGGCCCATAAGTCTCTGTATTATATTCACCCGGGCGCCGCGAAGATGTATCAGGACTTGCGACAGCATTATTTGTGGTGTAAGATGAAGAAGGACATTGTTGCATATGTGGCTTGGTGTTTTAATTGTCAGCAAGTCAAATATGAGCATGAGAGGCCTGATGGTGTGTTTCAAAGGATTGAGATCCCCGAGTCGAAGTGGGAGAGGATTACCATGGAATTTGTTATTAGACTTCCAGTGGCCCGGAAGAAGTTTGATGTTATTTGGGTTATTGTTAAAAGGCTGACCAAGTCAGCACATTTCATTCCTATTTCCACCACCTATTCATCGGAGAGATTAGCTGAGATCTACATCCGAGAGATTGTTCGACTTCATGGGGTGCCGACATCTATCATTTCGGATTGGGGTACTCAGTTTACCTCGCACTTTTGGAGAGTAATTCAGTAGGAGTTAGGCACCCATGTTCAGTTGAGTATAGCATTCGTTCCTCAGACAGATCGTCAGTCCGAGAGGACAATTCAAGTATTGGAGGATATGCTCTGAGCCAGTGTTATTGATTTTTGAGGCTCTTGGGACCAGCTTTTACCTTTAGCAGAGTTCTCTTACAACGACAGCTACCAGTCCAACATTCAGATGGCTCCTTATGAGGCGTTGTATGGTTTGATTCGGGAAAGGCTTGGTTATTGGGTGCAGATTTAGTCTAGGAGGCCTTGGATAAGGTCAAGATCATTCAGGACATGCTTGGTTCGGCTCAGTCGTGGCAAAAGAGTTATGCGGATCGCAATGTTCGAGATGTAGCTTTCATGGTTGGTGAGCGAGTATTGCTCTGTGTATCGCCCATGAAGGGCGTTATGAGATTTGGGAAGAACGACAAGCTTAGCCCTATGTTTATTGGCCCATTTGAGATTCTTGATCGTGTGGGAGAGGTGGCTTATAGACTTGCCTTGCCACCGAGCTTGTCAGTCATGCATCATGTGTTTCATGTGTCTATGCTTCAGAGGTGTCAAGGCGATCCTACCCACATGTTAGATTTCAGCACTATTAAATTTGACAAGGATCTGTCCTACGAGGATGAGATCAAAGAGTTTTCTTTCAGTGCGTGTTTAGCGGAGAGGTCAGTCTCCCGAGGCATAAACCTGGGAGTCCAGTCCCTCATCTATTTCCTGACTTAGGAACTTCTTTCTTTTGTCCATTCGAGGATGAACCGTTGTTTTAGAGGTGGAGAAATTAATGATCCAAAGGGTCATCACCATATTTCTCCCTTTTTCCGCTCTTCCAAGGCCTTGGAAACCTTATTTTTAGTTTCCTCAATTTGCATGCTAAGTCCGAGCGCGAAGCTAGAAAATTTTTATGTTAAAATATGTAAATTCTTTGAAAGATTCGGAGAATTTTGATATTAATATTGATATAGTTGACTTTGGCCAACATTTTGGGTAAACAGACTCGGACCCGTGATGTGACGATCTCGGGATGTCCGTACAAAATTATGGGACTCGGGCATGTGCCCAGAGTCAAATATCAAGGTCTAGAACCCGAGTAAAAGAATTTTTTTATTAAATTATTTTTTGGAATTATTAAGAAACAATGGAAATAAAAATGAGTTAGAAAATTTAGGTATCGGGCTTGTATTTTTGTTCTGACGCCCGATACAGGTCTTAAATATGTGTTAAGCGCTTTCTGTGAAATTTGGTCGACATCGAATGTCGTTTGATGTATTGCAGACATAAATATCTAAAGTTAGAGGTTGATGAACCTTGAAATGAAAATCATGAGTTTTGGGGTTTGATTCTTTGATTTTGATGTTATCTTGGCGAATGATCGCTCGACTAAGTTCGTAGGATGCATTTGAGTTAGTGTGTGTGTTTGGTTGGGAGCACCGGCGGCTCGAGAGTGATTCGAAGGTGGTTCAGGGTGGTTTTGCACTTATGAACATAGCATATTTTCTGCAATTTTTGCACAGGTCTGTTGTTCTACGCGAACGCGACCTTGTCCCGCGTTCGCAATGCTTTGTGCCCCTAGCCTTATTCACATTCGCGGCCTTAGGCATCGCATTCTTGTACCTTCCCTGATTTCCTTTCCCGCGTTCACGATTGTGTTCACGCGTTCACGAAACTTCAGGTCGCCTCTTCATCACTGTCACGCCCCAAATCGAGGGACATGACCGGCGCCTGACCGGGTAGCCCAGTCAAGCGAACTTGGGTGCCTTTCATTCCCACGCGTTACCCCTGTGTTGATTATCTCTCTTAAGCCAAAGTTATTACCAATTATAATTGATTTCACAATGTACAAACATAACCATACGATTGATTTACTGACAAGTTTACAATTTACATCGCCCATCATAATATATACATAAGGCTAAAATCCCACAGTTTACATGTCTACGGAGCCTCTAGGATAACAAAGGAGGATACAATACTTGCCGGTAACAAGGCTCCGGCTATACCTTACAAAATCCAAATTAAAGTCAAAAATAGAAGTGGCATGAGCCACGCACGGCCCCGAGGAAGAAAAGGGCTCACCAAAATGGGCAGTGGAAGATGAAGGATACTACTGCCGATGAGCTGAAGTGCCTGCTACTGATCCACCTACAATCATAACACAAATGTAGCGCCCCCGACAAAAGAGATGTCAGTACACTGGAATTGTACTGGTATGTATGGACAAACTTTGTTCCAAGTAAACTCAATCCATTAAACAAGTAATCACGATGATAAGACAACCAATAAATTACACCAAGAATTAATTAAGCCAGATAACCATGTCTTCCACATTTTCCTCATTTCAAATAATTCTCAACACAAAACACGATTTAAGATCAACAAAGGGAACAAAAACCAATCAACCACGTAAAACACAAGTAGTCAAACAAAAGGGCAATCAGTGCCCCACAGGTTGCAAACTCTCCTGCTGTCTCCTTTCACAATTTCATATCAATGATTTTATATCAATTTCAATAGCGATTTCAATCGCTTTCCATCCTTATTACCTCGTCCACCCTTATTACCCCGGCCACCCTTATCACCCCAACCCACACCTTATTACTTCGTGTTGCAGCACGCAACCCGGTCCCACCGTACAGTTTCAATCACAACAATCACAAACAGCAAACAAGGCACCACACAAGATGACAACAAGTGCAAATAAGCAAGTCACAAATTGGTTCACGTTCTCAAATACTTTTCAAACCAATATCACAACCAAGTTACAATGTTTCCATAATCGAGAGTACCCATACCATTATGTTCAACAACTTATCACAATTTAAGTGTTTCATTTCCTTCCACAAGAATCCACGAATGTCATCACAACTATTGTTCTCAGTTATTTACCAACTTCAATTCTCTTATATCTTTCGGTTCATATTCCATACTACATCACGCATAGTTCAATAGCAATTGAATACCCAACAACAACATCACAAAAATACACACAATCTCTCAAATTAACACATACCAAACAAATTGTACACATATGGGCGATTTTACAAGAATAAAAATTAGCCATACATACCTGGTGTCGGGTTTTCTTCCTTTAACCTCCTACTTTATGCTTACCCAAGTTATCCTATTTTTTCGAACTCGTTCTTGCATACTCTTACGTCTACTCACTTCTTTTCACTAAAAGTCAAGTTCAATAATCTTGCATGAGTGTTAAATTCTATTTTCAAAAGCTATCATATGCAAACCTTTCTTTACCCATTTTAAAAACTGAAAATCAAGGAAAATGGTTAGGGTTTTTATCTTGTAAATATTGGGGAAGTTGAATCTTTTCCCTAGGATCTTCCTGACTAAATGTTTGGAACAATTCTTGAAGATAATAGACTTCTCTCTCTAAAACCCATCTCTCATCTCTCTAGTTTTGGTAAAACAAATGTGAGAAAAATGAAGCTTGAAAGTGTTTTATTAAAGAAGGGGTCGGGTCAAAAATTTATAAAAATCTGGGTCGAGTCTATTGTGCGGTCGCATCTACGATCGCAGAATCAACATGCAGTCCGAATAATGGACCGCAGAATTGCCTCAAAAATTTCACAGGTTCTGTTACGACATGCGACCAAAATGCTGTCCGCATTCTTGATCTGCGGTCGCAGAATGCACCACATATTTGACACTCAAAAATTCTTCAAGAAATTATGCGGTATGTCTGCGGTCCGCATTACCATTCTGCGATAGCATTTTTGACCGCATTTTCAACATGATTTTTGGAAAACATTTTGTTAAGCTCTGCGGTAGGAATGCGGTCCGCATAGAAGATCTGCGGTCGCATTCCTGACCGCAGAATCGACACTTTCTAGAAAAACTTGTTCTTTCAATTTTTGAAACTTAAAAAATTCTACGCATTCCTAACACATTATTCGGACCATGACACCACAACTACTAGGTTTTAAGCACAAAAATTTTACGGGGCCTTACATCCTCCCCCCTTAAGATCATTCGTCCTCGAACGAGGATTTGGAAATCAGATGGTTTTGAAAGACATGATATGCAAACTGTCAAAATTTTAACTAACTCTTATATTTTAGAAACATTTCTCCACAGTTTCCTTTGTATTATAGACATATCCACCTGTCAGAGGGCCCCCAAAACACATTACCAAACAACAATACACAATTACATCCCTTTCCACAGCTTGTATACACTTTCTTACCTCAACGATTGCACATATTCTATCACATTGTTACATTTGTGTATAAACTAGCTAATTCAATGAGTCCCTACCTTATTTAACCGTCTCAACACACCATGTACACATAAACAAACCATTATCAATCAACACTTACTATTAGTTGTTTATTTAACACATGAATCTTTATAAGGCTTCCATTTATCAAGAAAGGTTTAAGTGACCCAAGGTAACAACACATATAACCCGTTAGAAAATGAAAGAAACTTTACTAACACTAAGAGGGAAACAACTTGGACAAGATGATAGTTACTAGGAGTAGAAGGATTGCCTAATTTCTTCTAAGCTTGATCAAACAAATGGGGGTACTTTTCCTTCATCTCTTTTTCTGCATCCCACGTCGCCTCCTCAACTTGTTGACTTTGCCACAATACTTTAACAGAGGCAACTTCCTTATTTCTCAACATTACGAACTTGCCTATCAAGGATGGCAACCGGAACATCTTCATATGACAAATCCTCACTAACCTCAATAGCCTCGACCAGCATAATGGTGGATCAATCTCCAATCACTTTCTTCAACATGGACACATGGAATACCGGGTGCACTGATGACATTTCAGGAGGCAACTCCAGCCTATAAGAAACTTGACCAATCCTTTGAATGATACGATATGGCCCGACATACCTAGGACTCAATTTCCCTTTCTTTTCGAATCGCATGACTCCCTTCATAAGAGATACCCTCAAGAACACCCAATCATCGACTTGAAACTCCAAATCTCTTCGGCGAACGTCCGCATAGGATTTTTGGCGACTCTGTGCAGTTTTCATCCTCTCCTGAATAACCTTAACTTTTTCCATAGCTTGGTACACAAGATCTGGCCCTAGCAATTCTGCTTCACCTACCTCAAACCATCCAATTGGCGACCTACACCTTCTCCCGTACAATACCTCAAATGGGGCCATCTGAATGCTAGCATGAAAGCTGTTATTATAAGAAAATTCTATTAGTGGTAACTGTTCATCCCAATTACCTTTGAAATCTAGGACACAAGCTCGCAATATATCTTCAAGCATCTGAATTGTCCGCTCGGCCTGACCGTCGGTCTGCAAATGGAAGGTTGTGCTGAGATTTACCTTGAGTTCCCAAATCTTACTGAAACTTCTTCAAAAAATTAGCCGTGAACTGAGCCCCGCGATCCGAGATGATAGAAAGTGGAGTGCCATGAAGCTAACATTGCATATTGCTCCGCAGTATCAGTGGACTTGACTGGCAGGAAGTGAGCTGATTTGGTGAGTCGATCCACTATCACCCATATTGAGTCGAACTTACGCCGAGTGCGAGGTAACCCCACCACGAAATCCATATTGATCATCTCCCATTTCCACCTTGGTATTTCTATAAGCTGAGTTAATCCCCCGTGCCGCTGATGCTCGGCCTTCACTTGCTGACAGTTCGGCCATTTAGCTACCAAGCTTGACACATCCCTCTTCATACCGTTCCACCAATAAATCTCCTTGAGATCATGATACATTTTCGTGGAACCTGGGTGCACAGAATACCTGGAAATATGAGCCTCCGCCATTACTCTCTCCCGAAGTTCATCCACGTCCGGGACACATAGCCTACCTTGGCACTGCAATACACCATCCTCGCTACAGAGTACAAATACTGAGGTCTTGTCATTCATAACTGCTTCCTTCACCCGAACCAATGCTGGATCCATAAACTGCTTTTCCTTGATTTCCGCAACCAATGATGATTTTGCTCCATTATGCACCATAACATTCCCCTCGTTTGACGCCGAGATACGAACCCCCAAAGTGGCCAATTGGTAAACCTCCCGAGCCAGGGGTCTCTGATCCACACCCAAATGAGCCAAACTACCCATGGATTTTAGACTAAGAGCGTCGGCCAACACATTTGCCTTCCCCGGATGGTACAATATATTCATATCATAGTCTTTGAGCAGTTCTAACCATCGTCGATGTCTCAGATTCAGCTCCTTCTGGTTGAACAAATATTGGAAGCCCTTGTGGTCTGAGAACACATCTACATGAACTCCATAAAGATATTGCCGCCATATTTTCAAAGCAAACACAATTGCTGCAAGCTCCAAATCATATGTCGGATAATTCTTCTCGTGATTCTTGAGTTGCCTGGAAGCATAAGCTATGACCTTTCCGTGCTGCATCAATACGCACCCCAAACCAACCTTGGAGGCATCACAATAACCTCAAATCCCTCTGTGCCTTCTGGCAAGGCCAATACCGGTGCTGAGGTCAATCTTGACTTCAATTCTTGGAAACTTTTCTCACATGCATCGGACCACTGGAACTTAACTGCCTTCTGCATCAATTTAGTCAATGGGGAGGCGATGGTTGAAAATCCCTCCACAAACCTCCGATAGTACCATGCCAATCCCAAGAAGCTACGAATCTCTATCGGGGTCATGGGTCTAGGCCAATCTTTCACTGCTGCAATCTTTTGAGGATCCACCTGAATTCCTTTAATTACTGGAAATAACATGCCCCAGAAAGGCTACGGACTCCAACCAAACTTCATATTTTGAGAACTTGGCGTACAATGGTGCTGATGAAGGGTCTGCAATGCTACTCTAAGGTGAATGGCATGATCTTCCCTGCTCCGAGAGTAGATGAGGATGTCGTTAATGAATACAATTATGAAGGAATCTAGTAATGGCTTGAAAACCCGATTCATAAGATCCATGAAGGCTGCTGGGGCATTGGTTAGCCCACAAGACATTACCAAAAACTCAAAGTGACCATAAAGGGTCCTGAAGGCGGTCTTAGGAATGTCCTGCTCTCGGATCTTCAACTGGTGGTACCCGGACCCTAGATCAATTTTAGAGAAAAACCTTGCTCCTTGCAATTGGTCAAATAAATCATCCACTCGAGGCAAAGGATATTTATTCTTGATGGTGACTTTGTTGAGCTGCCGATAATCGATACAAATTCTAAGTGACCCATCCTTCTTTCTGACAAAGAGAGCCAGAGCACCCCACGGCGGCACACTCGGTCGTATGAACCCTTTCTCCAATAAATCCCTCAGCTGCTCTTTTAACTCCCTTAACTCTGCTGGCGCCATTCTGTATGGTGAAATGGATATTGGCTGAGTATCTGGCAATAAATCAATCCCAAAATCAATCTCCCTATCTGGCGAGATGCCCGGAAGCTCATCCGGAAACACCTTGGGAAATTCATTTACAATTGGCACGGACTTGAGGGTAGGCACATCTGAGGTGGTGTCCGTTACCCGGACCAAGTGATAGATACACCCCTTCTTAATCATCTTCGAATCCTTAAGGTAGGAAATAAACCTACCCCTTGGCACCACACCATTTCCTCTCCATTCAATAACTGGCTCGATAGGGAACTCAAGCCTCATGACTCTCGTCCGACAGTCAAGCTTGGCAAAGCACGAATAAAGCCAATCCATCCCCATAATTACATCAAAATCTACCATCCCAAGCTTAATGAGATCGGTTGTGGTAACACGACCACTCACCGTAACAACACAACTCCTATAGACTCGTGAGGCTATAATAGAATCACAAACCGGAGTTGATATAGAGAACGACTCATGAAGCTGTTCCGGTTCTATTCCAAAACTTGAAGCAATGAATGTGGTGACATAAGACAAGGAAGACCCCGGATAAATGAGGGCATAACAATCAATATTCTGAACAGACAAGATACCTGCGGCAATATCTGGAGAAGCCTCAGCACTCTAGAGGCCACTCAACGCATAGAATCGGCTAGGCCCACCCCTACCATGAGCCCCACCCCTAGCTGCACCATGCCCTGCTGATACTGGAGGACGCGCTGATGATGTAGTAGCCGAAGAACCAAATGACTAAGCAGATCCCCTACCCATACCCTGACTAGGTGAATGACAGTCCCGCTGAATGTGACCTCTTACTCCGCATCTGAAACATATCGGAATGTCGAGGCAGCAGGTCTCTGTATGAAATCTCCCACACTTGGGGCATGTAGGTCTCCCCTACTGCTGGGACCTCACTCCAGGACGACCGGACTGGTGAGACCTCCTACTGTCTGAACCTGGTCTCGAATGACTACCCAGTTGATGACTGTGCACAGATGGTGGTGCACTCGCTGAGGACTGGGCGTATGACTGGGATGGCCCTGATGACCCTCTCCCTAGAAGCGATCTCCCTGAATGACCCATTGACCGGGCCATGCTGCTACTCTCTCTTTCCGCACGAATCTTCAATTTCCTAGCCTCTATGGCCTGAGCAAATCCCACAATCCTCCCATAGTTCATATCCGAGTGTAAAGCTGCTGTGGCGGCCTCATTCACTACCAAAGGGCTAAGGCCCTGAACAAACCGTCAAACCCGGGCATCCATGGTCAACACTAGTTGGGGAGCATACTTGGACAACTTCACGAACTCCATGTGATACTCCCAAATGCTCACACTGCCCTCCAGCTATCTACACCGGGTCTCGAATGACTGCCCTACTGATGATTGTGCATAGATGGTGGTGCACTCGCGGAGGACTGAGCATATGACTGTGATGGCCCTGATAACCCTCTCCCTGGAAGTGATCTCCCTGAATTACCCATTGATCGGGCCCTGCTGCTACTCTCTCTCTCTCCGCCCGAATATTCAACTTCCTGGTCTCTGTGGCCTGAGCAAACCCCACAATCCTCCCATAGTTCATATCTGAGTGTAAAGCTGCTGTGGCGGCCTCATTCATTACCAAAGGGCTAAGGCCCTGAACAAACCGTCAAACCCGGGCATCCATGGTCAACACTAGTTGGGGAGCATACTTGGACAACTTCACGAACTCCATGTGATACTCCCAAACACTCATACTGCCCTGTTTGAGGACCTCGAACTCAGTGGAATGGGCTGCCATTGTCTCGGCAGGCAAGAAGTGGTCCATGAATGCATCAACGAACTTGTTCCATCTAGCCGGAGGGCTCCCCTCCTCACGGGAATCCTCCCACATCTCGAACCATGAACGTGCCGCTCCCTTCAGCTTATACGAGGTCAACTCTACCCCCTCTATATATGTTGCCTCCATCACTCTGAGGGTTTTGTATATCTCATCAAGGAAATCCTGTGGGTCAGCCTCTGGATCCGTGCCTGAGAATTCCGGAGGGGCCAACTGCAAGAACTGTGGACTCTGGAGCCGGAGAAATCTCCCTGTCCGCTGGAGGATGCAGGGGCATTATGGGATCTCTGGGCCTAGGTGGCCACTAACTGTGTTAACATATGAATGGCTCCCCTAAGATCCTCGTTAGAGATACCAGAACCAGAAGCTAGAACTGTATCAGAGTTAGGAACACTGACAGGAGGGACGGTGGCATCCTCTACCGCAGCTAGAATAGGGACACTTAGATTTTTGAATAGATGGTCCAGGCAAATTCAGGACTGGTTGGTCATTCTCGCCCACGGCGTTGGGTACATGATTTTCAGCAACACTTTGGTCGGTATTGGCCCCAAGGCCAAGTCTAGCCTTCTTCTTAGACACCATATTCTGAAAATTTTGGAACAAGGCGCGAATTAGACATAAATACTTTGACTATGCACTTTACCACATGATATAGAATAATAAAGAAATAGGTGAATTCCTAAATGTCCGTGCAGTCCCCAACTTACAGATGTGGTCGACAACACACCGATAAGAAGGGTGCTACTATACACGGCTCCGAGATATCCTAGGACACTTTAAAATCTTAGGCTCTAATACTAAGTTTGTCACGCACCAAATAGAGGGACATGACAGCGCATGATCGTATAGCCCCAGTCAAGCGGGCCTGGGTGCCTTTCATTCCCACGCATTACCCCTGTGTTGATTATCTCTCATAAGCCAAAGATATTACCAATTATAACTGATTTCACAATGTACAAACATAACCATACGATTGATTTACTAACAAGTTTACAATTTACATCGCCCATCATAATATATACATAAGGCTAAAATCCCATAGTTTACATATCTACGGAGCCTCTAGGAGTACAAAGGAGGATACAATACTTGCCGGTAACAAGGTTCCGACTATACCTTAAAAATCCAAAATAAAGTCAAAAATAGAAGTGGCGTGAGCCACGCAGGGCCCCGAAGAAGAAAAGGGCTCACCAAAACGGGCAGTGGAAGGAGAAGGATACTATTGCCGATGAGCTGAAGTGCCTGCTACTGATCCACCTACAATCATAACACGAATGTAGCGCCCCGGCAAAAGGGACGTCAGTACACTTGAATTGTACTACTGGTATGTATGGACAAACTTTGTCCCAAGTAAACTCAAGCCATTAAACAAGTAATCACGATGATAAGACAACCAATAAATTACACCAAGAATTAATTAAGCCAGCCAACCATGTCTTCGACATTTTCCTCATTTCAAATAATTCTCAACACAAAACACGATTTAATATCAACAAGGAGAACAACAACCAATCAACCACGTAAAACACAAGCAGTCAAACAAAGGGGCAATCATTGCCCCATAGGTTGCAAACTCTCCTGCTGTCTCTTTCACAATTTCACATCAATGATTTTATATCAATTTCAATAGCGATTTTGATCGATTTCCATCCTTATTACCTCGTCAACCCTTATTACCTTGGCCACCTTTATCACCCCAACCCACACCTTATTACTTCGTGTTGTGGCACGCAACCCGATTCCACCATACAATTTCAATCACAACAATCACAAACAGCAAACAAGGCACCACACAAGATCACAACAAGTGCAAATAAACAAGTTACAAATTGGTTCACGTTCTCAAATACTTTTAAAACCAATATCACAACCAAGTTACTATGTTTCCATAATCGAGAGTACCCATACCATTATGTTCAACAACTTATCATAATTTAAGTGTTTCATTTCCTTCCATAAGAATCCACGAATGTCATCACAACAATTGTTCTCAGTTCTTTACCAACTTCAATTCTCTTTTATCTTTCGGTTCATATTCCATACTATATCACACATAGTTCAACAGCAATTGAATACCCAACAACAACATCACTGAATTACACACAATCTCTCAAATTAACACATACCAAACAAATTGCACACATATGGGCAATTTTACAAGAATCAAAATTAGCCATACATACCTGGTGTCGGGTTTTATTCCTTTAACCTCCTACTATATGCTTACCCAAGTTATCCTATTTTGCCAACCTCGTTCTTGCAGACTCTTACGTCTACTCACTTCTTTTTACTAAAAATCAAGTTCAATAATCATGCGTGAGTGTTAAATTCTATTTTCAAAAGCTATTATTTGCAAACCTTTCTTTACCCCTTTTAAAAACTGAAAATCAAGGAGAATGGTTAGGGTTTTTACCTTGTAAAGATTGGGGAAGTTGAATCTTTGCCCTAGTATCTTCCGGACTAAATGTTTGGAACAATTCTTGAAGATAATATACTTCTCTCTCTAAAGCCCCTCTCTCCTCTCTCTAGTTTTTGTAAGAAAATGTGAGAAAAATGAAGCTTGAAAGTGTTTTATTAAAGAAGGGGCCAGGTCAAAAATCTATAAAAATCTGGGTCGAGTCAATTCTGCGGTCGCATCTGCGATTGCAGAATCAACATGCGGTTCGCATAATGGACCACAGAATTGCCTCAAACATTTCGTAGGTTCTGTTACGACATGAGACCAAAATGCGGTCCGCATTCTTGATCTGCGGTCGCAGAAAGCACTGCAGATTTGACATTCAAAAATTCTTCAAGAAATTATGCGGTAGGTTTGCGGTTCGCATTACCATTCTGTGATCGCATTTTTGACTGCATTTTCAACACAATTTTTGGAAAACATTCTGTTAAGCTCTGCGGTAGGAATGCGGTCCGCATAGCAAATCTGCGGTCGCATTCCTGAAGAATTCTATGCATTCCTAACATATTATTCGGACCATGACACCACAGCTACTAGGTTTTAAGCACAAAAATTTTACGGGGCCTTAGAATCACGTTTGCATGATGCCCAATACATTTTCGTAGACCAATATTTGGGCACCCTATATTTTCCTCTTCGCGTTTGCATTCCTTATTTGTGAACGTGATGATTGCCAACATTTGTTCATCGCGAACGCGTAAGGTAATTTCACCCAGTGATTTTAAAGCCTAAAAATATAACCCCACTTCGGGATTTTAGCAATTATTTCACACGGACTCTTCTCCTTCACCCTCCATAGGCGAATTTCAAGCTCTCCTTTCTCCATAGCTCTTTGGGTAAGTGATCTTAACTTCATTTCCTCCTAATTTCTTCATCTAATCACTAATTTCGTATCTCTAAATCATGAATTCAAGGTAGAAATTAAGGGTTTTGGGCAGAACTAGGGCTTTGGGAATTTTGGGTGATTCAACCTGAATTTGGGGTTGAATCTTGAAACAAATTACATATTTGAACTCGTGGGGTTTTGGGTTATTGGGTTTTGGTCTGAGCCTCGTGTTTGGACAATGCGGGACCGGTGCCAGATTTTGCTATTTTTGAAGAATGATGGAAATTTCATTTCTAGAGTATGGGATTATGTTTTTGAGCTCTTATTGATACTATTGAACTATATTGTGCCTACATATCATTGTTTCGGAGTTGGATTCTAAAGTAAAGGCGGTTTTAGAGCCTAGATTGCTATTTTCGGACCGAGATAAGTGTTTGTTCTAACTTTGGCTTGAGTGAATAGGATTAGGGTATTATTTGCTACTTGCTAAATGTGATGTATGGTGTATAGTCATGGTGACGGTAATCTATGCACCGAAGTCTAGCATGATCGTGAGTCTTATAGGTGTTGGGTTCGAATTTAATGATACATCTTTCTTGCTTGGGTTGATAAGTATAGATAATGTGTGTCACACCTCCTTTTCTTTTTAACGTATACCGCTCTATTTACTATTACACCCAGGGAAGGGATATAATAATAATAACAGGGAAGGAGTTTTTCCACTTAAAGGACAATCGAAACGGAATTTTATTTATTAGATTTCAGAGTCGCCACTTGGGAAAATAATGGTGTCCCAAGTCACCGGTTTAATCCCGAACCAAGGAAATTATGACTCTGTTTAACAGTCCGCGAAACTAGAAATCTGGATAAGGAATTTTGTTAACTCGGGAGAAGGTGTTAGGCACTCCCGGATTCCGTGGTTCTAGCACGGTCGCTCAACTGCCGTATTTGTTTTATTTGATTTCCTTATATGACTTAATGTCAAATGTTATTGATGTTCCGTTTTGGTTCATTTTAGGATTTTGCGACATTGCGAAAACACATTTCGAATCACACCGTAACCAGTGCGTCGGTGACCTTAATTCATTTCAGCTTCGCCGGGATTTTGATTTGAGTCACATAAATGTGCACTCGTATTAGGAATGTATATTTATTATAAATCATGCCCTAAGGTGTCTATGTCTTGTTAATTTAGGGAGAGACCGTGGAGTTCGCTAAATGGTCTTTCCAATTTCTAACATTTTTATAGGAAATTATGAAGGGCCCCGCAACTATGCCTTTGTGATTTGTCAAGGCTCGTCTCCATTTTTATTAATGTTATTCCTAAGTATTCTATATTTTCTATTTCTGTTTTTTCCTTAGGTATAAATGTTTCAGATTTATGTCATTTTTATATCATCCTTTATAGGGATTCAGGCCCCCATTTATACGCTGTTGGGCCTGAAATGCAGGCTTCCTCACATTATTGCACCAAGATGCAATTAGATAGCTAGGTTCCAGCTAACAATTTCATTTCTATCCCAAGGCATTAATGCCATGTCAATTAGATCTGGGCATATATTCATGGCGAGGCCCAAATTACTTGCGTCTAAAGCGGAATCAAAGCAGATCAACATTCAAACAACAGTACTACGAACAAATACTTAACAATTAATTATGGCAAATAACATTTGATCCTTACTTATTTCAATATTGTCAATTAATTAGAAATGTCAACACTAGTTTAATCAACTTGTTGCTATTTAACTACTAAATTAATAGAGTATGAATCTATGAATTATCTATTGATTAAGACACTATTTACAGAGTTATTATTGCTATCATTAAACTGAAAACATTGTTCTTAGCTTCAACTAGACATGCTTGAATTACTACTGTTATTACAACCACATTCAGGTCACCATATCACAATAACTTAATACGAGTTCTGTAGATAAACCAATTTCAACAGTGATATAACAGTAATACGATTTAAAATTCTACTACTCTCGATTTTCGAATTAATTGATGCTGATTCAGAACTTGATTAACGAAGATATGTAAGTGTTAGTATTACATGTCCAATTTTGGAATAGTTATAAATCTAAGTGTATTAACAGTGTTTTAGCCGGTTTTAGTTTTAGGTGATAATTCCCTACTTAGCTTGTTTATCGTGCTGTTATCGAGTTAAAGCATATTTCTAGTCTATTAATTATTACAACCAAGTCCTAGATGAATTACAAGGATCTAAGTACTTCCAAACTACATAATGGAATACGAATACATGAAAATTCATATAACACGATTTTATATCTTTTTTCTCCAATCAGCAGCTCATTACAACTTCATGTCAATAGTTGTGCACCTGGTTCAAAACAGATCGATGAGTCTAGAGTTTGGAGAAGAAGAATAGTCAGCAACCAATAACAACAATGCAGCAACAGCAATGAAATGATTTAATCACAGCAAATAGCTAATAAAACTCCAAATATGGAACCCAGCAAATCAACACAAGTAAAATCAGAGAATCCAGCAAAGTCGAGATGAATCAATGAAGAATCGACCCACAAAATTCCCAGGACAGCACCCAAGTTAATCAGCTTTCCTCAATGTGTGTTACCCTTTTAGTTGTATATTTCAGAATTTTAGAACTCTTTCTCTTTTTGATTTCAAAATCTGGATCAATTTCTGAAAATCCAAAATCCAGCCATTTTTTAGGCTTATTAGAAGTCTATTTATAGAGTCATTTTGGGAGGAATTTCAAATAAGTTAATTATATTTCCCTCCCCTTATTCTTTTTAATTATTTATAGTATAGTCCATTAAAAATGTATCGAAATGCCCTAGAACCCCTGCTAGAAGGTTCTGGGCAGTTCTATTAGGTTCTATTAGGCAAGTTATACACAATTACCCTCACTTGCTAAGATTCATTACACAAATGCCTTTTTATTCTACCCAGTCTGTCCTTTATTATCTAAGTAATTGTAGAAATACCAAGTACTAAAGTCATTTTTATCCCTATATGTACAGGAATGCCCTTTACTCTTCCCCTTTACCCCTTGTATTTATTTATTATTACCCGACCTGCCTTAGGTATGGCAGAACTAGGGTAATACTTTGTTTAACCAATAGCCACTAATCAGACATGTTTTAAGACTTAACCAGTTTAGACCACATCCCTTTTCATTATTAGCCACCTTTATCAGAACATAACCACTTATTAGAATATGACCACTATTTAAAACATAGCCACTTATTAAAAGCATAGCCACTTAATCAACACCTAGACTTAACTCACAAACGTAGCCACAAGACCTTTATACTCATGACCCAAATAACATAAGCACTCAAAGGTTCAGAATTGAACTCACATACAAATCAAGTTACAAATATAGTCAGATTCATGTTGTTTTGCACATATAGCCTTAATCACAAATTAATTTGCAATTAATCAGAACTCGTAGGAGAAATTTGATAATGGTTGAATTCCAACTAACCAAAACTCAATCGAGACAGAATATAATGAACAAACACATAAAACAGACTAATTAGCACATGATTCATGCGTAGTTAACATCAAAACTCTAAGAACGCTTAGATACTTTTAGGCATATGTAAGATTCAGGGGTCGCGTGCACAAAGATAGATTCATATTTTAAGCATGCATAGAAATAGGTTCAGATGAACACAGTGGACATGTAAAGAAACATTTTTTTAGAACACACATGACAACAAAGAATGAATACAAAGGTAGGATTACTTAGCTTTCTTCGTTTTTCTTTTCCTTTTTACTATTCTTTCTTTCTTTTCTTCTTTCTTTCTTCTTCGTTCTTTTCTTCTTCTTTTTTTGGATTTTTAGAGCTTTGAAGACGGTTGGTCTTCTGAGTACTGGATCTTTCAAATGGGGCTTTGGGTTCGATTTAAATGTATATGAGGGGTGGTCTTGAGACCTGGTGTA
>JASVEL010003209.1:0-12057 GCA_032618575.1 Nicotiana noctiflora
TGTAACACCCTACCTATTCGGATTAGGTACGAATGCATTAAATGAGTAGTAAGGTTATATTTCGGACATATTAAGTCCCATCGGGATGATTATGGGCGAAAATAGTTATTTTGGAATGAAGACAGAGAGTGAGGTGCACAAGATTTGACAAAATCGACTAAAGTTGCATAAAGTTCATCTTCCATCTGGTTTTAGTGAATATTTATGAGGCATTTTGGAAAAATCAAAGCATGAATGTTGTAGGCCATTGAATTAGTGTAATGACCCGACCTGTCATTTTGAGCCTTTGCATTTTAATCGCCATTTCTCGGGTATGACTTGCCCCGTGTTATGCATTATGACTGATATGGATCGTTGGTTTAGAGTTTCAGGAAAATCGGGATGAATTTGGAAGAATAGTTGCAGTTGGAAACTTTGAATTTAAAGGATTTGACCATGAGTTGACTTATGTGTATATGAGCCCGAATCAGAGTTTTCATGATTTGGATAGCTCTGTTAGGTGATTTAAGACTTAGGAGAATGATTAGAACTGGTTTCGGAGGTCCGGTGTGGAATTTGGCTTGAAATGGCGACACTAGTATTTTGGTGATTTCCGTCTGGTAGGTAAGATTTTGATCCGAGTGTCGGAATGAAATTCCTAGAATTGCAGTAGCTTCATTATATGATTTGTGAAGTGTATGCAACATTTCAGGTCGTTCGGACGTTTGTATGGATTTTTTGATGAAAAGCGTGTTTCGGAAGTTCTTGGAAAACCTAAGCTTCAATTCGATGTGAAATGATGGTTAAGGTGTTACTTGAGGTGTTTTGTTGATTGGGAAAAGTTTGTATTATGTTATAGAAGGTGTTTGTACTTTTGATTGAGGTCCGGGGGGGTTCGGGTGAGTTTTGGATGGTCTATCGGGAACTTTTTGGACTTGAAGAGCTACAGAAAATGCAGCAGCTGTAGTAGAGAATTTTGGTCAATACGATCATGTGGGTTTGACCGCGATCGCATAGAAGGATATTGGCGTGGCTGGATTTTTGTTCATCGCATTTGCAATAGTCTGTCCGCGATTGCGTAAGGTGAGCTTTTGATGCTTCACGTTCGCAATAATGAGTTCGCGTTCACATAAGAGGGTCTCGGGGCCTAGTGTAATTGTCTATCGCGTTCGCATCATATGGATCGCGTTCGCATAGTGTGGTGAATCTGTGCTTTGCGCTCAAAGAGGAATTTATGAGATCGCATAAGAGGAATGTTTAGGGCTGAAGATTTGTTCTTCGCAATCGCGAGGGATGTTTCGGGATCGCATAGAAGGTTTCACTGTAGCTTGGCAGAATGTTTAAAAACATCTTGTTCGCGATATTGAGTCTATTTAATCCCATGACTGCCCGTTTTTGGAGATATTTGGAAGAAAATATAGAGGGATTCAAGGGGAATCGACTTGAGGCAAGAATCTTGATCTCAATACTCATTTTTATTGGGAAATCCACCTAGAAATTCATGGAATTAAGCCAAAAGTGAAAGAACTTGGGCTTGGGTTTTGGGATTTTTAAATTTGAAATTTGAAGGGTCATTTGCGGTCGGATTTGGGAGAGCTCTTGGTATGTATGAAATCGTGGTGAGATAAGGAATCCATTTATGTAAATTTTGTAATTTTTCAAGAAGTGGCCCCGGGGCTCGAGTTTTGCTAGTTTCGAGAATTTTGCTACTTTTCGATTGTTTTCGATTGGGTATTGTTCCCTTAGCATATTGTGATTTATTGACTCTGATTTTAGTTAGATTCGACGCACGTGAAGTCCGATTTGAGGTGCAAAGGCATTACGAACTAGAGATTTTGCCGGTTCTAGGTGAGTAATGTTTGTATATTATATCATGAGGGTTTGACATCCCGGATTTCACATTGAAACATTCTATTGAGGTGCGACATGCATTCTATGACGAGTGCGCGGTCATTTACTATTAGGGACCATGACTTGATCCATACCGAGTGTTATTTATACTATATTTGCGATTGAGACGCATATTTTATTATTGAGAATTGGGCTTACTGCTATATTTGGGGCCTTGTGTCGGCCAGTAGAATTCTTAGGGGATCTTGGGTAGTTTTTCTCACTTGTTTGCATACATTATATTCTCATTCATGTTTTCAACTATTAAAATACGATAAGAACTGTATTTTTGAAAATGAATCATAAATGAAAAGAATATGAGGGCTGAGAGCCCTACAGTATGTTATGCCCGAGTGGCTATGAATTAATTTGACTAAGATGTGTTGAGGACCCGATAGTGAGGATGTTTTCCTTTGTAATGGATTGGGCTGCATGCCACAGTAGTGCTATATTCATATTGAGGTCGAGAGCCTATATGATGCCATGAGATGGTTAATATTGCGCTTGGGCTTTAGGAGTCCCTCCAGAGTCTGTATACACCCCTAGTGAGTGTCATCAATGATAAATATATGGAGCGGGATGCACGCCGCAACAAGTACTAGAATGTATTGTCATTTGCATTGCATTTCATTCATGCATGTGTTCATTATTTGTTATTTACGATATTTTTTTAGATATCTATCTGTTGTTCTGGTATTATCTGACCACTCCTAAAGAGGATAAATTGTAGACAGTGTTAACAATGACACTGTATGATGCTTTTGGTGAGGTATCAGTGGCTGACCAGGAAATAGAATATTGCCCGAGTGGCGGGTTTTTGTGCATAGTGTCACTATTTATTGAAATTATTTTCGCAACTATTGAAAGACTTATTTTCAAAAGAGGGTTAAAATTGAGCCGAGATATTTCAAAAGATTTCACAGTTCTCACTGATTCTTCTCAATTGGAGGCTTTTTCACTGCTTCTATACAGCATGATGATCTGCTAGACGTGGTTTCTGACTGCTCAGTTATTATTTACTTTCATTACTCATTGGGTTGGAGTACTCACTTTACTCCATGCACCTCGTGTGCAAATGCAGGTACTTGTTCACCCAGTAGCGGGTTTTGAGTTGATTGAAGATTTGTTATCATAGTTGAGCCAAGTGACCGCCACCATCTGCGACACTGGATTTTCTACCTTTTTATTTCAAATTCCATACTGTATACTACTGGCCTTGTAGATGTATTCGGATTCTTTTAGATTCTCGTAACTTGTGAAACCTCGGTTTGGGCTGTATTCAGGTTGTTTATCCGCTAATCGTTATTATAAAAATCACATTTATTGTGCTTATTCATGTTTAATTATTTCGAAAAGGAAGTTTAAGTTAGTTGGCTGGTCTCATCTTCACGAGAGGCGCCATCACGATCGGAGCGGGGTTTGGATATTGAAAAATAGCTTTCCAACAATATATTTTGGAGCCCAAACGGAGCACTGTGCAAAAGGTTATGACCAAATTACTAAAGACATACCACCCAGTTATTTTGGCGGACATCAAAGCGAGCTTGCTTCACCAAAGTAGACGCGGATTTTTTTCTTTCTTTAAATGCAATGGACAGTAAAATGGACACTTCGCCTTAGTAGACGCACCCTAGACCCAGCTCTTTTAAGCCAATTTTAGGGTTTATTTTTCCCTATTTCTTTTGAACGAGTTCTGGGGTCTTCTCCCACCCTCTCCAGACCTCCAAGCCCCTCCCATCTTCAACGTAAGCAATCTCCATTAACTTGATGTGAATTTATATCATTTTTACACTAGTATTGATGAAATCTACTCATAAAACACATAGATCTTCAAGAAATTCCTTCAAGAACTCAAAGGAGAGTTTTGGAAGATTTCTTCCAAAAAGGTAATCCTACACCCTTAGACTTACATATGTGGATTTATAAAGGGAATATGAGTTTGAATAAGTATTGGAACTCTTCGTGTGGTCATTGGAAACCTAAGTTCCCAATTTAGTTACACAACTATTATAGAGATTGAAAAGATATTTAATATAACGGAACTTTATTGGTTAAGGGTATTGTTTAGCTTATGGGTGATGAAGAATAATATCGATTATAATCATTTGGGACTTTAGAATTTATCCAAGAGCAAGAAAATTGGTTATTGGGTGTAGAAACACCATTAAAAGGGATTATGAAGCTTTATACTCACGAAGTGTTTTATAAATAAGTGACCAAAGCATGAGAATTATTGCTAATATGGAATCCCTTTGACTTGTATTGATATAGATTAAATTTGAAAGGATTAGCGAATGTTGTATTACGCTCAAGACCAGGAAGTTAAGTTATGTGAGGCTAACTCTTTATGTTTGGGAATTTTAGTGATTCTCCCTACACTACATTTCTTTTACAACGTTACCAATTGCCTCAGAAATATAATTAAGCATTGTTCCTTAAATAGTTGTAGAACTTCTATTCTCTAGCTTCGTAACTCGCTCATGACTTTTATTCTGAACGTTGTGAGCTCAGTGTGTATTAAATATATACTTTGGTTTAATTTCCCCGAGTCTTAGTATAGATTACTCAGTATGCCATATACAGTTGAAATTTCCTTATTCATAATCAGTTCAAGAATACATGTCTCAGGCTTGTCCCATTCAGTATGTCAGTATTATGTAACCCAATATGATCCGGTACTCCAATATCATGTAATTCAACAAGATTCAGTATTTCACTATCATGTATTGCAGTATGATTCTCAACTTTTGATTTTAAATTCCTGAATATTGAACACATGTATTTGGGCCTGATGTCCTAGTTTATATGCTTTATGAATACTAGGGCCATAAGCAATAGTTTATTCTTTAAGCCGGCTTGGGCCTGAGGCCGTAATTTATGCTTTATGCATTTTAGTGCCTGAGGCTGTAGTTATGCATACATATACTTGGGTGTGAGGACATAGCTTGTGCACATATATATTGGGCCCGAGGCCATAGCTTATTCAGATAAACAGGTAGTTCATCACTCAGAAGATAGAGTTTTCATATCCTTACTTCCTTTTCTTAGTTTAGTTATCAGCTCAGTTATCATTTCAATTATCAATTATTATTTCATTTATCAACTATCAGTTGTCATTTCAGTTTCAGTTTCAATAGTTATTATTTTAATTATAAATTATCAATTCTCAGTTATCTGCTCTGTTTCAATTTCAGCATTCAAAATTCTTTCTCTCAGTTGCTTTACATACCAGTACAAATCAAATGTACTGACATCGTTTTTGCCCGGGGCCTGCATCCTGCAATGTAGGTAATGACTTACTGGTTGATGATTCAGAGCATTAGGACTCTCATATTAGCTATTTGGTGATCCCCAATTCTATCGGGGCATTATCATTACTTTTCAGACCTTCGGTATTTTCAGACAGTCAATGTTTTCGGTAATTCATTAGAGGCTTCATAGACTAGAGTAACAGTTATACAGAGTCACTGCTTTTCATATTAAGTTATGTTGGCTACAAATATGTTTCAAAATTCTATTAGTATTTCCGCACTTTGATTTATATCATCCTGAATTTTAGTATATCATTATGTATTAGTTTAACTTTCGCATTCAGTATGTTATGATCCCACATATTGATTCAGCCAGCCAATTGGTTCGCTCGGTCACATGTAGTCAGGCACCGAGTGTTGTGTTACGTCAAGGCCCAAGTTCGGGGCGTGACAACAGTGAAGAACCGATATCCTTGCCTCGTATTGATGATTTGTTTGACCAGCTACAAAGTGCACGAGTGAGATTGACTTGCATTCAGGTTACCCTCAATTGAATATTCGAGAGCAGGATATCCGTAAGACTACTTTTAGGACTTGGTATGGTCCTTAAAAGTTCCTTAGTATGTCATTTGGTCTGACCAATGCCCCAGCAGCCTTCATGCATTTGATGCACAGTATGTTTCGGCCATATCTTGACTCGTTCATCATTGTTTTCATTGATGATACTATGGTATACACACAGAGTCGAGAGGATCATAACATCATCTAATGACAGTGCTTCAGCCTTGGAGAGAAAAGACGTTATGTGAAAAGTTCTCAAAATATGAGTTTTGGTAGGATTCCATGGCATTCTTAAGTTACGTGGTATCAAGTGAGGGCATAAATTTGGATCCGATGGAAGTGGAAGCAGTGTAAAGTTGGCCCAGACCATCTTCATTTACAGAGATTCGTTGTTTTCTTGGCTTTGTAGGTTATTACCATCGATTTGTTGAGGAGTTTTTATCTATTGCAGCACGTATGACCAGGCTGACCTAGAAGGGTGCTCCATTCCAGTGGACGGAAGAGTGTGATGTGAGCTTCAGGAAGCTCAAGACATCTATGACTACACCCCTAATTTTGATATTACGTACATGTTTGGAGTCTTATACTGTCTACTGTAATGCCTCGAGGATTGGCCTTGGAGTAGTATTAATGTATGATAATAGGATGATTGTCTATGCGTCCAAACAGTTAAAGGTACATGAGAAGAATTATCGTTTTCATGATCTCGAGTTAGCTGTGATTGTTCATGCCTTGAAGATCTTGCATCATTATTTGTGCGGTGTTCCTTGTGATATCTATACTGATCACCGGAGCTTGTAGCACCTATTCAAGCAGAAGGATCATAATGTATACTAGAGGATGTGGTTAGAGCTGTTGCATGACTATGATATCACTATCTTGTATCACCCGGGCAAGGCCAATGTGGTGGTCGATGCTTTGATCCTCTAGGCGGAGAGTTTGGGGATTTTCGCTTATTTACCAACAGGGGAGAGGCCTATGGCGATAGATGTTCAGGCCTCAGCTAGCTAGTTTGTAAGCTTGGATATTTCGGAGCCCATTCAGATTATAGCTTGTGTGATTTCTCGGTCTTCATTGTTTGATTATATTAGAGAGCGTCGGTATGATGAACCTCATTTGCTCATCCTCAATGACGAGGTTCTACATGGCGATGTGATGATAGGCTATAATTGCGAATTTTAGTCTCTTACTACACTCGAGTTTACTGCACTTTAATTGAGTTTGAGCTTTAATCGCTAGTGTTTTGCACTAGTTATGTGATGTATGCCTTGTAGGTCTGACTCCGAGCTATATAGATGTTATGGAATAAATTTAAGTGATTTAAAGCTTTGAAGTCCGAGTAAAAGCTCAAGGAATTAAGCCGGGATCGTGTTCGGGGGTCATATTTGATAATTAAGTACGAACGAAGACTCGAGGAGGCATATTGCGCACTGTTTAGTAAAATAGACATAACTATTTTCTCAGACCACCATTTTGGCTCCAAAATATATGGCTCGAAATCTAACTCAAAGGGATACAACTTTCATGTTTTGCATTTTTCCAAATTCCAAACGGAACAGGGTGAACAACCGTGGTTTCATCGCGATGAAGGAAGAACCGCGGCAGAAAATCAGAGACCATGTTTGGCGGTTCTACCGCGTTTTGTCCACGGCCGGCCGTATCCAGGCATCAAAAAGAGTCCTATTTCGTCCGGGACAAGTTTATTTCGGCCCTACACTATTCCAACTTGTATAAAAGGCGTCCTAAACCTATTTGTGAGCGGAAGAGATATATGTTGGAGAAAACACCTAAGGAGGCAAGAGACACTACTTTAGGGTTAGACAACACCCTTGGAGGCAAGAACACATTGGGAGCAAGGTGGAGAATTCTTCTACGAGTTTTTCCTTTCTCTTCCTATTTTTTATTGTTGGATATGACTTTTAATATTGTAGTTTCATCTACTATTATGAATAGTAATTTGTTATCTAGAGTTTTTATAGAACCTTTTGTAGGATAAATTCTTGTTATATTTTTCTATAATTGAACCATAGCCTTTCTCTATTTGTTCAACTACGTTCTTATTGTAGTTAATTGAAGAGCTCTCAATTAGTTGTGCCTATTTAGTATGCATAACTGGGGAGAGAGTGCATATTTAGTTATTTGTTGAACTACACCACTCCCAAAGTATATGAGGGATCAATAACCGAGGGTTTAAAGGTGGGATTAGGACTGACAAAGCCTTGGGTGCAATATGAAGTGAGCTGCATTAAAAGCCAGCTATCGTAGCTCGGGAGAGTGCGTCTAGTAAATTTTTGTAATTACTCGGGAGAGATTTATGGTAATAAGAGTACTCATGATTGGTAGAGAATACTTACACGAAATTATAGAAGACATAGCGGGAAGGATTTCGACAATTGGGAAAATCATAACTCTAGACCTCCTTAATATTGTCTGTAACGCTTAGTATATTTAGTTGTTAATTTAGTATTTTAATTTATTAGTTAATTAGTCAAACATAAGAATCTAAATATCGATAAGTTAGGAATTGTTCAGGCTTGTCTTCTTGGTGATAGTGAACAACTGTAGCTAAACCTTAGTTCTCTGTGGGATTCGACTCCGGACTTGTAAACCAAATTATATTTGCAGCGACCGCATTGTCCTTTTTATAAGGCGCAATTGGGCGTGATCGAATTTTGGCGTCGTTGCCGGGGAACTAACGGTGTAGTTGTAGGTGTACATATTGCTAGATTTCAAGTTTGAACTTTTATTTTATTATTTGATTATTTTTTTTAGTTTTATTTGTTTATTTGAGAAACATGACATCATGTAATTATGAGAATTTTGTTGTTGGTAATTCCTTTTGATCATTCTTATGCATATTGTGAAGGAAACCACCCAGGGCAAATTTATCATACTATTCCTGAGAGAGAGTTTTATGCACCAACTCAATCTTATGTGTGGAATGTGTGTGATATTTGTGGTGGTCAAGATGATCACTTTCATGGTTGTGCTTATATTTCTTATGTTCCCCCAACCCCTTATTATGATGATTTTACATTTTCTTGTGAAGATAACTGGAACAAAGAACCTAGGAAGCTGACCTAAAGAAGATCGAAGATATGTTAAAGTGCATTTTAGAATAACAGAGTAAATTACTACTGCCGATAGAAAGGCATGAGGAAACTATTCATAACTTGAAAGTTCACATGAGTCAACTGGTTGATGGTTTTAATGCTCAACAAGCCAATATTGTGAATAATATCCAAGAAGAACATGAATTAGATATAAAAATTGATGAGATAGAGGAGGATGCTAGAGTAGAACACCAACAATAAATCGCACTAGATTTTGAGGATGTCGATGTTGTAGAAGAGATACTAGAGTCAACAAAGGATATTGAGGATACATATTTTGTTGACTCTATTGTCATTAGTACTGAGAATGTAGATTGTCATAATGTTCATATAGTTTAGGGCATTGGTCCTCACCCCAAGCATTTTTCCACATTGTGTTTAGATGCTGATATGGAAATAGAGTCGTCCGAGCCATTTCCGAAGTCGAGGAATGAGGAACAAAGTTCTTATATTTTTGAATTCCTCTTGCCAGAAAATCGGGATTACACACCTCATCTAAAGGCAAAGAAGTGCAGAATACTACATTATTTTATTGGGCTAGCCAGAGTCGTTCCACCACCCTAGGAGCATGATCATAGAGCAGAATCAAAACTTGAGGTCCGGTTCATAAGTTCAAAGTGGAGGCGGAAAGTAATTTACGTCGTGCCTCGATGTTAAATCAAGCGCTTTTGGGAGGCAACCTAGCTTTACTGCTTTCTTTTATTTATTTTTATTTTTTTAATTATATTATTTTTCTAGTATCAATTTTTTATTTGCTAGGAGCATGAAAAGCAAATGTATTGGAAGGATTCACCAACAAATAAAATGGTTGGAACTAAGTGTGAGGTACTCGCACGAAGGACCAAGCAGGGAGAAGTCTGAGTACCCCATGAGTTGCTAGTGCTTCGGCCTTTGGCCAACCAAGGAGTTTCTTTTACCCTCTTGTATGTATGGACGTGCATTGGGAACAATGCACAACTTTAAGTGTTGGGTGAGAAGATTGTTAGGGTGACTTTTCATGCTACTTTACCTATATTGTTTTTGTAAAAAAGATTGGACTTTTCCTGATGATGGATCTTCTAGACAGTTTTTTTGAGGGAAGTAAGACAAAAGAAAATACCAAAAAGATTTTATGTTTTGTTAGGTAGTGTAGCAATTACCCCTTGGTTTTTCTTTAAACTGTGGTTCTTTTCCAAGGGTTTTATTTGAATCGGGTGTAGTTAGTTTTTTTTTTTGGGAAGTAGGAGCCATTGTGTTATGTTATGAATTGAAGCAATATCTCTTGACTTGGTTATGCCTTGGGAATAGTGAATAATTTGGATATGATGCTTATGCTTAGTTTTTGACTCTTGGAGAAGTACCTTAAATTGTATTATCTTAATAACTGCTTTGACTAGAGTGTGTATGAATCCAATTCTGAGTGAGTTATGTGCCACGTCAGTTGATAATAGGTGAATTTGACTATAATTATGCCCTAAATAATTACGCTTTATTGTTGAATTGATATTGTTTATGATGACAAAATGCTTTTATTAGTGTTTTTCGGTGTGTTATAGGTACACATGAGCCATTGGAGACTAAAAGAGCCATTTTGGAGTTATAAGATGGTAAAAAGGCCATGTGTAGAGAGAGAGTGAAGTTGGCATAAAAAAATAAGATGAATAAGGCGAGATACTATTCATCTGCGGTCCATTCGCGACCGCGGATGAATCGTGAAAAAAAAGGCTCGTGGAACCTCTCAAACTTCAGAGAGCCTGACTGTTCGCGGTCCATCCGCAACTGCGAACGCTGCCAAAAAGTTTGAAGGCTAACTTTGTAAAAATTCAATTTTTGTAACCTAAACCCTCTATATAAGCATAAATTTCGCCCAAGAGAGGCAAGCATTGTATTATTCATTACTTTTGCAAGAAAATTAGTAAGAGAGAACTCTCTCAACTTATTTCATTCTTTTATATTGAATCTTTGATTATGAATTCAATTATTATTCTTGTTTCTTTGATTATGAGTAGCTAATTCCTTATCTAAGGTTTTGATGGAACCTATTGAGTGATGAACTTCTAGTTTATGTGATTACAATTTGTTAGCTAGATTTCTATTTGTTCAACTTCATTCTTGTTGTAGTTAATTGGTAGGATCCCGAATTAGCTGTGCCTATTTATGTGCATAACTTGGTAAAGAGTGCATATTTAGGTATATTGTTGAACAACACCACACCTATATTATTGGAGGAATCTATAATTTTAGGCGTGAAGGTGGGATTAGGAATAACGAAGCCTTGGGTGCAATCTAAAGTGAACTATTCAAATTAAAGCTAGGTAGGGTAGCTCGGGAGATTGCACTAGTAAAGTATTATAGTTGCTCGGGAGAGAATTACGGTAAGAATAGCGTTCATGATTGATAGAATAATACTGACGATTTGTATGAGCATAAACAGAAGGGATTCCATCAAGAGGGGAAATCAATACCTTAGTCTTTCTCTATATTCTTTACCCAACATTCAATTCTTTCTTTTAAGTCTTTAATTCTTGCAAAAGTTAGTTGTTAGAAAACCTCCACAAAAATATACTCAAAGTTTGGGAAGCTGCTTCAGAAGTGTCCTTGGGTTTTGAAAGTTGCAGTTGGTAGGTTAATTCCCTATGGGATCGACTCTAGACTTAATTGACCGGATTATATTGACTACAACTGTTGCTTGGATGTGAATCAATTTTGGCGTTGTTGCCGGGGAATTAACGTAATTATCAATTGCCATTGACAGAACTACAAGTTTCTTGTGTAGTCAGGTTCTTTCTACACACTTTACGTTGAATTTTTCACGGTTGTTGAAATTGGGTACTCAGGTGCACTCCTAGAAAATCTGCAAGGACCGGAGAACTAATTGAAGGAATCACAGACCCAGAGCAAACTTTCTGGGCACGTAACAGCGTAATCAAACAAATTCAGCAATCTCAGAAACCAATTAAACTAGATTTCGACATGGGAGACGCGAACGACCCAAACCAGCAAGATGGGTTAAACACGCATGAGGCGTATGAAGGTGCACTATATGACTAGGCACAACCAACATCGGATAATTTGGAAACTGCCATTATTGTGCCAGCGATTCAAGCTGAGTCTTTCCAGATTACTAACAAGATGCTACACTTGTTGCAAAACAAGGGATTATTCTCTAGGACTCAAATTTAAGATCCACAACAGCACCTGAAGAACTTTCTCTCAATATGCAAGACACAGAGTTAACCGAATGTGACACCGGAAGCCATCAGACTATTGTTATTTTCGTTCTC
>JASVEL010003210.1:0-76547 GCA_032618575.1 Nicotiana noctiflora
ATGTACACAACCTCAAAAACACATTATGGACTTGTTCGTGCGATCATATCGCCAATATCACTTCGTTTTAATCAAATCGAGCCTCAAACTCATGATTTTCATACTTTTGATCCAAAACATCTCAAACGACATCCAAATGTCACCAAACTTTACTGAAATCACATATATAATATTTAAGACTTGTACCGGGCGTCGGAACCAAAATACGAGCCCGATACCAAGGTCTATTAATTTATTTCCTTTAATAATTGCATCAAAAACAATTTCACATAAAAATTCATAACTTGGGCTCTAGGCCTCAGGATTCGACTCCGGACACATGTCCAAGTCCCATATTTTCCTACGGACCTCTCGGGACCATCCAATCTCGGGTCCGGATCCGTTTACCAAAAATGTTGACCGAAGTCAACCATATCAATATTAATATCATTTTTATCCAAATTTCTCATAGAATTCATATTTTCTATCACAAAATCTTTCCGGCTACATGCTCGGATCGTGCACGTCAATCGAGGCAACATAGAATGAGGTTTTCAAGGCCTCAGAAGCTCGAAATTATTAATAAAATAAGTGATGACCCTTTGGGTCGTCACACAATATCATGATACGCTACGGCGCGGAGCCCGATCCACTACCAGTCAGCTATAATGCAATGCAGCCTCACAGGCTCAAAAGTAGTATTTGAAAACTCATTTTTATCATTTTTCAGTAGAAAACAGTATATCAGAAATTCTAGAGTTTGGAAAACCATTATGACAGTGATAGCTGAGGTCTGGTAGCAAAATAACATGTCAATATCACAGAAACAATAAAAACGATCCTTGCGGGATCCCAATAACTGCCTCATAGCCCAAAGATGTACACAACCATCCAAGTAGGAGGTTCACCGGCTCAATAATAGCGAACAACATAGTATAGTAGCAACAGGTCAGACTAAGTCATAGTCCCCAATCACATTCGACCCCACACTCACAGGAGAGTACGTGTCTCACCTCAATGCAGCGTTACAAAGTGATATACCGTGGTTTCGAACCCGCTGGTGATCACCCACACCCATTACTCACCTCGACTCAGCTCGACGACTAATCCGTGATGCCATTGCCACGAGAATCGGCCTTCACAGGCGTAGAATCGGATCAAAATCAATAGAAATGCATCAAAATATGCTAAAGGGTCATTACCCAATCGAAACAACTCGAATTACACCAAAAACCACAAAGTTTCCAAAACCTGACTTTCGGTACGCTTCCCAAAAAATTACAAAAGTTACATATTCGATATTCTTATCTCAACCCGAGTCCATGCATATAACGTTTATCAAAATCGGACTCCTTTTGCCCATTCAAATCAATGATTTTCCATAACCCAGGCTTAGGGCGAAAATCCCCCATTAATCTTCCCATTAACTGTGAAATAATTGAAGATTCTATGATAAAATCAGGTATTTAGGCAATAAAACTTACCTCCGATGATTTCCCGATGAAATCCCCTTCAATTCCCGTCAATATGCTCTCTAAGAACTCAAAAATGGAGATTTTGGGTATATGGGTCGCGAATACACTGTTCTGCTTTTTACTATTTCTGACAGGCAGTTAACAGTATGCGATCGCAGCCTTTGGCTCGCGATTGCAGTGAATTAAATTCCCAGGGCTCCAAAATGCTCTATACGATCGCATCCCTTGGCACGCGATCGTGATGTACAAAAATCTGGGCAACTAAATTTCCTTCGACGCGATTGCAACACTCTCTACGCAATCGCACAGCTTCCAAACTCAACCCTACGCGATTGCATGAACTCAACCGCGATCGCATTGCCTTACGCGATCGCAGATGGACCCTCGCGATCGCGATGCTCACCAACTTCCTCTTACGTGATCGCATGAAGAACTTCGCGATCGCGAAGAACAAAATCTCTGCATTTTTATTGCAACTGATCAGCAGTGCTTTTTGGCACAAAATGGTCCGTTTGGACCCCCGGATTCAGCACGAGACCCCCGGGACCCCAACGAAAACCACCAACCTACTCTAAAACATGATACAAAATTGTTCCAATCATAAAAACACACCCTAAAACACGGAAATCATCGAATCAAAGCGAATTCAAGCCTAAGTTTTATCTAGAACTTCCGAAATCAACATCCAATCAAAAACCCGACCAAACGACGTCCGAAAGACCTGAAAATTTGCAGACATATCCAAAATCAATAACGGAGCTAATGAAACTCTCGGAATTCCATTCCGACTCCCGGATCAAAATCTCACCTAATGTTCGGATTTTGCCAAAATTCAACCTTAGCCAATTCAAGCCTATTTCTACACCGGACCTCCAAATTAAATTCTGATCGCTCCCTTAAGTCACAAATTACCTCCCGGAACTAAACAAATCATCAGAATTCGATTTCGAGCCTTCTAACCATAGAGTCAACTCTAGGTTGACTTCTTATAATCAAGCTTCATTTCAAATGGTTATTTGCCTCATTATCAACCAGAATCAGTCCTAACTCACCCAATAGACTCTAACACTGATAAAGAAACATGAAACATATAAATGAAAAGGTAACAGAGTAGTAATTCCCGTGACGACGGGCCAGATCGCCACACGTAAATTTGAATCTTGATTTCAAAATTAACATACATTTTTGATTTAATTAAGTCTTACTTTAAATAAAATACTACAAGATGATTTTTGTCTAATGAGAAAGCGAATGTAAGTTTTTCGTGGAATATATTTGTCTTTCATTGTTTTTACTAGGCGTGGGCATAGTTTGGGTAAACACGAAATCCAACCCAAAATTTGGAGTTTTTGGAATTTTAGTTTGGATTTTCGGATTTCAGATTGGATTTTGAATTTAATCTTTAAAATTTTTGGATTTCGAATTGGATATTAGATTTGGTCCTTCGAATTTTTGTATATCCGAAAATCTAAATTCTTATACTTTATATTTAATCTATCATCCATATGTCAATAGTAATTAGTTCAATACCCTACTCATTAGATGTTATCTCATATATTCAATATTAAATACTAAGTTACTCTGAGAGTACTTTCTATTTGGATAGGATTTTACTATTTCTACTTCTTATCGAGCATATGTCTCTATTGTATTTATTGATAATAATTTTATTATTTGGATACTTAATTTGGATGATTACTGTGAGAATGAGAAAATTTTCATGTAATTTAACTTGAGTTTTTCATTTTGATATTCATTTAAAAAAAAATAATAAGAAACATCTCAATTAAGATCAAAATCGAAAATTCAAAATATCCAAACTGAATAATTCGAAATAGCTTAAAAAATCTGATCCAATCCGAACTTATTTGGATTGGATTTAGAATGTCATTTGTTTAATCCAAAAATTGAAATTCAAACCAAAATTTTCATGTGCAATCCGAACTGCCCGAACTCCTACCCCTAATTTTTACCGATTTAAAATAATATATTAGATTGGACAAAATGATAACTTTGTTTAATTTATTCTTTTTATATTTACATTAGAGATTATGTGACGACCCGGCCCGTCGTCACGGGAATTACCACCCCGTTATGTTGTAATTACATGTTTTATGCTTTTATATCAGTGTTAGAGTCTATAGGGTGAGTTAGGAGTGAATTGAATTGAAAATGAGGCATATAGCCTTTTTGAAGGAAACGTGAATAAGGAAAGTCAACCCGGAGTTGACTCTTTGGTTAGAGGGCTCGGAATTGGATTCTGATGATTTGGTTAGTTCTGGGAGGTGATTTGTGACTTTAAGGGAGCAATCGAAATTGAATTTGGAGGTCTGGTGTAGAAATAGGCTTGAATTGGCTAAGGTTGAATTTTGGCGAAATCCGAACAGTAGGTGAGATTTTGATCCGGGAATCGGAATGGAATTCCGACAATTCCTGTAGCTTCGTTATGTGATTTTGGATATGTCCACAAAATTTCAGGTCATTCGGACATCGTTTAGTCGGGTTTTTGATTGATTGTGTAATTCGGAATGTTGTAAGGAATTTAGGCTTGAATTCGATGTGAATTATGGGTTTTTATGTTATTAGACGTGTTTTGAGGATTGGAACAAGTTTGAATAAGGTATTAGGATGTGTTGGTGTGTTTGGATGAGGTCCTGGGGGCCTCGAGGTGTTTTCGGATGGCTAAACGGGAGAAAACATGGAAAAATTGCAGGTTTGTGATTCTGTTATGTTGTTTTCGCTCCTGCGGAAATGGGAGCGCAGGAGCGAGTCCGCAGGAGCGGACAAGAAGGCGCAGGAGCGGAGGCGACCACTGAAGCGGAGATTGGCCTGCAAGGGCAGCTTCGCTGGTGCGAGAGGGCGATCGCAGAAGCGGTCTGGAGGCGTGATGGAGGAGTCCGCAGAAGCGGATAGTTGATCGCATAGGCGAGTCCGCAGGAGCGGACACTTGTCCGCAGAAGCGGGAAAGACCGCAAGGGCGGAGGGGATTCTGCAGGAACGGACCCGTAGGAGCGGTCCTTGGATCGCAGGTGCGGAAATGGCCAAATAGGCCTGGGTTCGCAGAAGCGACCAATTGGTCGCAGAAGCGGTTCCGCAGGGGCGGAAAATGGTTCGCAGAAGCGAAAATCACAGTGAGTTAAGTGTATCAGAAGTTAGAAAATTTCAGAAACATTTCACACATTTGGGTCTCGGCTTTAGGAGGCGATTTGGGCGATTTTGAAGAGAAACTCAAGGGAAATCATCAGGTAATCAACTATGGACTTATACTAAGATTAGTATTGGTAATATTATGCAATTATATCATGAAAATGGAGGAATTTGGGGTAATTTATGGAGGATTTAGCCCTAGGCTTGAACTTTAGAAAATCAAGGTTTTGAATGGGCAAATGGAGTCCGATTTTGGTAAATTTTATATGCTTAGACTCGTATCGAGATGAGGGTTCCGAATATGTGACTTTCGTAATTTTTTGAGAAGCGTACTGAAAGTCGGGTTTTGGTAACTTTGCCATTTTTGGTGTAAATCGAATTGTATTGATTGGGTGTCGTCCCATTGGCCTAATTTTTTGTATTTCTACTTTATTTGACCAGATTCTATGCGTGCGGAGCTTGATTCTCGTGGCAAGGGCATTGCGAAGTAGTCGTCGCGCTGTATTGAGGTGAGTAATAGATGTGGGTGATGACCAGCTGGTTTAAAACCCCGGTATACCACTTTGTGACGCTGTATAACGGCGAGACACGTACTCTCTTGTGAGTGTGGCGTCGATTGTGATTGGGGACTATGTTGACTTGTTGGCACTATGTTATGATATTAGGCTATTCTTGAGCCGTCGAACCTCCTTCTCGGATGGTTGCATACTATATTGTGATATTGGCTAATCTTGCGCCGTTGAACCTCCTTCTTGGACGGTTGAGTATACTTGTGGGCTGTGAGCCAGTTATTGGATCCCGCGAGGATCGTTATCATTGTCTTATGATATTGACATGCCAGTTTACTACCAGTCCGCAGCTATTTCTGTTATCATGCTATTTCCAATCTCTGGAACTTGATATTACTGTTTTCCAACTGAAAAAATGATAAAAGAGTTTGCAAAACTACTTTCAAGCCTGCGAGGCTGTATTTGCAGATTAGTTGACTGGTAGTGGATCGGGCTGCGCGCCGCAGTGGTATATATGTTGGATCAGACTACACGCCGCAGTAATATTGTGCTTGGGTTGTAGGAGCCTCTCCGGAGTTTGAACCCCCACAGTGAGCACGGGTACCCAAATTGGATCAGGCTACGCGCTGTAGCAGTCATATCATGCATTGCATTACATTTAGCTACATGTGCTAGCTGTTATACTGTTTTGCTAGTACTTGTTGGTACGTGTACAGTTGATATTGATTCCGTGATAGGGTATTTGATTACAGCTTTACATAGTGCTTTATTGCGGATTTCTTATCTGCGCTGTCTTACCTTTGTTTATTACCACTGAGTCTGGCAGTACTCATTTTACTCCCTGCACCTTGTGTGCAGATCCAGGCACCTCTCAGCAGTGATCAGGTAGCTGTTCGAGGTGGCATCTGTGGGATATTCGAGGTAGCTGCAGAGTCCGCAGGACCCGATATTCCTTCTTACTGTCTTTTGATTTTGTATTGATATCTCTTTCCGCACTTGGTATCTTGTATACCATTATTACACTATGTTCATTAGAGGCTCATAACTCTTGACCCTTTGGTCTATGGGAGTTAGTATATTTTGGGACTTGGTTCCCCGTTTTTTATATATCTATTACTGTTGAATTATTCCGTTATGCTTAAATTGGATAAAGTGAGCTTATGGCTCCGTGATTGTTGTTAATCGGTCAGGCTGGCCTAGCAGTGTGCTGGGCACCATCACGACCGGATTTGGGGTCGTGACAAGTTGGTATCGAAGCCTAGGTTTACTAGGCCTCATGAGTCTTGAGCCGGTTAGTAGAGTCTTGTGGATCGGTACGGGGACGCCTGTACTTATCCTCGGGAGGCTGCGAACCTTTAGGAAACACTTCACTTTTCTTGAAATCTGTTGTGCGATCTTGTTGTTCTAAGAACTGAACCTCTATATTCTATTCTCTCGCAGATGGCGAGAACGCGAGCATCAGGACGAGGTGGACGACCTCCATTGCCACCTACAAGAGGACGTGGGCGCGGTCGTGCTAGAGGTAGAGGTAGGGTAACTGAGGTAGTGCCAGCTGACCCGCCCGTTGTACCAATTCAGGAGCAGCCCCCAGTGGTTGATGCTCCAGCAGCCCCAATTCAGGGCCAGACTATATCTATTGCTATTCCTGGTCTTCAGGAGACTCTTGCTCAGATATTATTGGTGTGTTCCTACTGCAGCGACATCTCAGACAGGGGGTGGTCAGTAGTCCCCTACAGCTCGCACACCTGAGCAGGTTGTTCAGGGACTTCAGACGCCAGAGGCGGTCCCCGCTCAGGTGGTTGCACCGGTTATTCCTCCAGCTACACCAGCTCCAGCTCTAGAGCATATAGTTCAGGCTATGCCCGACGATGAGCAGCGTCGTCTTGAGAAGTTTGATAGACTTCAGCCACCCCATTTCAGTGGCGTTGAGGGCGAGGATGCCCAAGGTTTCTTGGATAAGTGTCAGAGGAGGTTGCAGACGGCTGGTATTCTTGAGTCCAGCGGAGTTTCATTTACTACCTTTTAGTTCACTGGTCCCGTATTTGATTGGTGGGAGGAGTTTGAGAGGCGTAGGACTCGCAGGAGGAGCACCTCTCACATGGCAGCAGCTTCTCTACTCTCTTTCTAGAGAAATATGTACCTCGCTCTCGTCGTGAGGAGCTACGTCACCAGTTTGAGCGGTTGGTTCAGGGTTACATGTCTGTGACCCAGTATGAGCTTAGATTCACACAGTTGGCTAGGCATGCCACATGGATGATCCCTACTGATAGGGAGAGGATCAGGAGGTTCATTGATGGCCTCAACTACTCTATCCGCATTCTTATGACCGGAGAGAGAGTTTTGTCATCATCATTTGAGCAGGTTGTGAACATGGCACGCTCCATTGAGGCGGATCATCGCCGAGAGAGAGATGAGCGGGAGGCCAAGAGGCCTCGTGGTTCTGGCAGTTTCAGTGGTGCTCCATCTAGAGGGCATTCCCAGCAGAGCAGAGGTCGCTCATCTAGACCTTCTCATTCAGGCCGCCCAGAGCAGAGCGGAGGTTCTTATGGTCGTGGTCGACAGGGGTTTCAGCAGGGTCAGTCATCACTTAGTGCCCTTCCAACCCAGAGTGCAGCACCTACTTCTAAAGCCCATGGTTCTTCTGCGGTGATGGTTTCCCTTCAGTCCCCTTCTCCAGCACCAGGTGCATGTTATGAGTGTGGTGAGTTTGGCCACATGAGGAGACAGTGCCCTCGACTCCGTAGGGACAGGACTCAGCAGAGGGATCAGCCCTCATCTTCAGCACCATCTCAGTCTAGTAGAGGTGGAGGTCAGTCTTCTCGTGGTCGCCCCAGGGCGAGGAGAGATCTGGAGGCCAGGCACGGTTCTATGCACTTCCTGACAGGCGTGATGCAGTTGCCTCCGATGCAGTGATTACAGGTATCATTTCCGTCTGTCACAGAGATGCCTATATTGTATTTGATCCAGGGTCCACATATTCTTACGTGTCCTCTTATTCCGCATATCATTTGGGTGTGACTCGTGGTAGTCTTGATTTACCAGTTCATGTATCCACCCCCGTGGGTGATACGATTGTTGTGGATCACGTCTATAGATCCTGTGTTATATCTATTGGGGGTCTTGAGACCCAGGCACATTTGCTATTGTTGGGGATGGTGGACTTTGATGTTATATTGGGTATGGACTGGTTGTCTCCGTTCCATGCTATATTGGACTGTCGTGCTAAGACAGTTACGTTGGCCATTCCTAGTATTTCTCAGATCGAGTGGCGGGGTTCGACCGATTTCGTCCCTAGCCGTGTCATTTCGTTCTTAAAAGCTCAGAAGATGGTTGAAAAAGGGTGTCTATCGTACTTAGCTTTTGTGAGAGATGTGGGAGCTGAGCCTCCTAGCATTGATTCTGTACCTGTTGTGAGGGACTTTCCAGATGTATTCCCCTCAGACCTGCCGGGCATGCCGCCGGACAAGTATATTGATTTGTGCATTGACTTGGTGCCGGGCACTCAGCCAATATCCATTCCTCCTTAACGGATGGCACCAGCTGAGTTGAAAGAACTGAAAGAGCAGCTTCAGGAGCTTCTGGATAAGGGTTTCATCTGCCCTAGTGTGTCCCCGTGGGGTGCGCCGGTGTTATTTGTTAAAAAGAAAGATGGTTCCATGCGGATGTGTATTGATTATAGGCAATTGAACAAAGTGACATTGAAGAACAAGTACCCTCTGCAGTGCATAGATGATTTGTTTGATCAGTTATAGGGTGCGACGGTGTTTTCTAAGATTGATCTTCATTCAGGCTATCATCAGCTGAAGATCAGGGACTCAGATATTATGAAGACGGCATTCAGGACCCGATATAGTCATTATGAGTTTCTTGTGATGTCTTTTGGGCTGACCAACGCCCCAGCATCATTTATGAATCTGATGAACAGTGTGTTCAGGCTCTATTTAGATTCATTTGTGATTGTGTTCATTGATGACATTCTAGTCTACTCCCGTAGTCAGGAGGAGCATGCCCAGCATTTGAGTATTGTGTTGCAGATAGAGGGAGGAGAAGCTATATGCTAAATTATCCAAGTGCGAGTTTTGGCTCGAGTACGTAGCATTTCTGGGACATGTGGTGTCTCGTGATGATATTCAGGTTGATCCGAAGAAGATAGAGGCGGTGCAGAGTTGGCCCAGACCGTCCTCATCTACAGAGATCACGAGCTTTCTTGGCTTGGCCGGATATTATCGCCGATTTGTTCAAGGATTTTCATCCATTGCTTCTTCATTGACTAGATTGACCCAGAAGGGGTGCACCATTCGTGTGGTCGGATGAGTGCGAGGAGAGCTTTTAGAAGCTCAAGATAGCTTTGACCACAGCTCCAGTGTTAGTATTGCCATCAGCTTCACGTTCATATACTGTTTATTTGGATGTCTCGAGAGTGGGGATAGGTTGTGTGTTGATGCAAGAATGTAAGGTGGTTGCTTATGCTTCTCGGCAGTTGAAGCCACGTGAGAAGAACTATCCTGTTCATGATTTAGAGCTAGCCGCCATTGTTCATGCCTTGAAGATTTGGAGGCACTATTTGTACGGCGTGTCTTGTGAGGTGTATACCGACCATCGTAGTCTCCAACACTTGTTCAAACAGAAAGATCTTAATTTGAGACAGCGGAGATGGCTTGAGTTGCTTAAGGATTATGACATCACTATTTTATACCATCCGGGGAAGGCCAATGTGGTGGCCGATGCTTTGACCCGAAAGGCGGTCAGTATGGGAAGCTTGGCATATATTCCAGCTGAGGAGAGGCCATTTGCTTATGATGTTCAGGTGCTAGCCAATCGGCTAGTGAGGTTAGATATTTCGGAGCCCAGCAGGGTATTGGCTTGTGTTGTATCTCGGTCATCTCTATATGATCGTATTCGTGAGCGCCAGTATTATGATCCACATTTGGTTGTCCTGAGGGATAGAGTTCAGCATGATGATGCTAGAGATGTCACCATTGATAGTGACGGCGTATTGAGGATGCAGGGCCGGATATGTGTGCCCAATATTGATGGCCTTCGTGAGTTGATTCTGGAGGAGGCCCATAGATCGCGGTATTCTATCCATCCAGGAGCCGCAAAGATGCATCAAGATTTGAAACACCACTATTGGTGGACAAAGATGAAGATGGACATTGTCCGACATGTAGCACGGTGCCTCAACTGTCAGCATGTTAAGTACGAGCATCAGTGGCCCGGTGGTGTATTTCAGCGCATTGATATTCCTGAGTGGAAATGGGAGAGGATCACTATGGACTTTGTTACTAGACTCCCTCGGACAGCGAGGAAGTTCGATTCTGTTTGGGTGATTGTGGATAGGCTGACCAAGTCAGCTCACTTTATTCCAGTTAGTACTACCTACTCATCGGAGCGGTTGGTAGTGATCTTTATTCGAGAGATTGTCTGGTTGCATGGGGTCCCAGTGTCTATTATATCTGACAGGGGCACTCAGTTCACTTCTTAGTTTTGGAGAGCATTTCAACGAGAGATGGGTACGCGGGTTGAGTTGTGCACCGCATTTCGCCCCCAGACAGACGGATAGTCTGAGCGTACTATTCAGATTCTGGAGGATATGTTGCGAGCATGTGTGATTGACTTTGGTGGTTCGTGGGACGAGTTTCTACCACTTGCTGAGTTTGCCTACAACAACAGTTATCAGTCGAGTATTCAGATGGCCCCGTACGAGGCATTGTATGGCAGACGGTGTAGATCCCCCGTGGGATGGTTTGAGCCTGGTGAGGATAGATTGATAGGGATAGAGTTAGTCCAGGATGCTCTGGATAGAGCGAAGTTGATCCAGGAGAGGCTTCGTACAACACAGTCTCGCCAGAAGAGTTATGCAGACCGTAGAGTTCGAGAGTTGTCTTTCATGGTTGGTGACACAGTATTGTTGAAGGTTTCACCTATGAAGGGTGTCATGAGGTTCGGGAAGAAAGGGAAGTTGAGTCCCAGGTACATTGGTCCTTTTGAGATACTCATGAGGGTTGGAGAGGTGGCATATGAGTTGGCCTTGCCGCCCAGCTTATCCAGCGTTCATCCAGTATTCCATATGTCTATGCTCTGGAAGTACAATGGGGATCCGTCTCATGTGTTGGACTTTAGTACCATTCAGCTTGATGGTGATTTATCCTATGATGTGGAGCCTATTGCTATTTTGGGTCGTCAGGTGAGAAAATTGAGGTCTAAGGAGATTGCATCAGTTAAGGTTCAGTGGAGGGGTCGACCCGTGGAGGAGGCTACTTGGGAGGTTGAGCAGGAAATGCGGAGCAGATGCCCTCAGCTATTTGAGACTTCAGGTATGTTTTTCGACCCGCTCGAGGACGAGCGTTTGCTTAAGAGGGGGAGAATGTGACGACCCGGCCCATCGTCACGGGAATTACCACCCCGTTATGTTGTAATTACATGTTTTATGCTTTTATATCAGTGTTAGAGTCTATCGGGTGAGTTAGGAGTGAATTGGATTGAAAATGAGGCGTATAGCCTTTTTGAAGGAAACGTGAATAAGAAAAGTCAACCCAGAGTTGACTATTTGGTTAGATTGCTCGGAATTGGATTCTGATGATTTGGTTAGTTCCGGGAGGTGATTTGTGACTTAGAGGAGCAATCGTAATTGAATTTGGAGGTCCGGTGTAGAAATAGGCTTGAATTGGCTAAGGTTGAATTTTGGCGAAATCCTAACGGTAGGTGAGATTTTGATCCGAGGGTTGAAATGGAATTCCGACAATTCCTGTAGCTTCGTTATGTGATTTTGGACATGTCCGCAAACTTTCAGGTCATTCGGACGTCGTTTAGTCGGGTTTTTGATTGATTGTGTAATTCGGAATGTTTTAAGGTCTTGAATTCGATGTGAATTATGGGTTTTTATGTTATTAGACGTGTTTTAAGGATTGGAACAAGTTCGAATAAGGTATTGGGATGTGTTGGTGTGTTTGGATGAGGTCCCGGGGGCCTCAAGGTGTTTTCGGATGGCTAAACGGGAGAAAACATGGAATAATTGCAGGTTTGTGATTCTGTTTTGTTGTTTTCGCTCCTGCGGAAATGGGAGCGCAGGAGCGAGTCCGCAGGAGTGGACAAGAAGGCGCAGAAGCGGAGGCGACCGCTGAAGCGGAGCCTGGCTTGCAGGGGCGGCTTCACTGGTGTGAGATAGGGATCGCAGAAGCGGTCTGGAGGCGTGATGGAGGAGTCCGCAGAAGTGGATAGTTGATTGCATAGGCGAGTCCGCAGGAGCGGACTCTTGTCCGCAGAAGCGGGAAAGACCGCAGGGGCGGAGGGGATTCCGTAGGAGCGGACCCGTAGGAGCGGTCCTTGGATCGTAGGTGCAGAAATGGCCAAATAGGCCTGGGTTCGCAGAAGCGACCAATTGGTCGCAGAAGCGGTTCTGCAGGGGCGGAAAATGGTCCGCAGAAGCGAAAATCACAGTGAGTTAAGTGTATCAGAAGTTAGAAAATTTCAGAAACATTTCACACATTTGGGTCTCGGCTTAAGGAGGCGATTTGGGAGATTTTGAAGAGAAACTCAAGGGAAATCATCAGGTAATCAACTATGGACGTATACTAAGATTAGTATTGGTAATATTATGGAATTATATCATGAAAATGGAGGAATTTGTGGTAATTTATGGAGGATTTAGCCCTAGGCTTGAACTTTAGAAAATCAAGGTTTTGAATGGGCAAATGGAGTCCGAATTTGGTAAATCTTATATGCTTAGACTCGTATCGAGATGAGGGTTCCGAATGTGTGACTTTCGTGATTTTTCCAAAAGCGTACCAAAAGTCGGGTTTTGGCAACTTTGCCATTTTAGGTGTAAATTGAATTGTATTGATTGGGTGTCGTCCCATTGGCCTAATTTGTTGTATTTCTAATGTATTTGACCAGATTCTATGCGTGCGAAGCTTGATTGTCGTGGAAAGGGCATTGTGGACTAGTCGTCGAGCTGTATTGAGGTGAGTAATAGATGTGGGTGATGACCAGCGGGTTCGAAACCCCGTATACCACTTTGTGACGCTGTATAGCGGCGAGACACGTACTCTCTTGTGAGTGCGGGGTCGATTGTGATATGAGGACTATGGCTTAGTCCGACTTGTTGGCACTGTATTATGATATTAGGCTATTCTTGAGCCGTCGAACCTCCTTCTCGGATGGTTGCATACTATATTGTGATATTGGCTAATCTTGCACCGTTGAACCTCCTTCTTGGACGGTTGAGTATACTTGTGGGCTGTGAGCCAGTTATTGGATCCCGCGAGGATCGTTATCATTGTCTTATGATATTGACGTGCTAGTTTACTACCAGTCCGCAGCTATTTCTGTTATCATGCTATTTCCAATCTCTGGAACTTGACATTACTGTTTTCCAACTGAAAAATGATAAAAGAGTTTGCAAAACTACTTTTGAGCCTGCGAGGCTGTATTTGCATATTAGCTGACTGGTAGTGGATTGGGCTGCGCGCCACAGCGGTATATATGTTGGATTGGACTGCACGCCGTAGTAATATTGTGCTTGGGCTGCAGGAGCCCCTCCGGAGTCTGAACCCCCACAGTGAGCACGGGTACCCAAATTGGATCGGGCCACGCGCCGTAGCGGTCATATCATGCATTGCATTGCATTTAGCTACATCTGCTAGTTGTTATACTGTTTTGCTGGTACTTGTTGGTACATGTACAGTTGATATTGATTCTGTCACAGGGTACTTGATTACAGCTTTACATAGTGCTTTATTGCGGATTTCTTATCCGCGCTGTCTTACCCATGTTTATTACCACTGAGTCTAGCAGTACTCATTTTACTCTATGCACCTTGTGTGCAGATCCAGGTACCTCTCAGCAGTGATCAGGTAGATGTTCGAGGCGGCATCAGTGGGATATTCGAGGTAGCTGCAGAGTCCGCAGGACCCGATATTCCTTCTTACTGTCTTTTGATTTTGTATTGATATCTCTTTCCGCACTTGGTATCTTGTAAACCATTATTACACTATGTTCATTTGAGGCTCATGACTCTTGACCCTTCGGTCTATGGGAGTTGGTATATTTTGGGACTTGGTTCCCCCTTTTCGATATATCTATCACTATTGAATTATTCCGTTATGCTTAAATTTGATAAAGTGAGCTTATGGCTCCGTGATTGTTGTTAATCGGTCAGGCTGGCCTAGCAGTGTGCTGGGCGCCATCACGACCGGATTTGGGGTCGTGACAGATTGTTATGAATAGGGAGAATTTAGGGTTTCGAGAAGATTGATGCACTATTATGAAAATATTTTTTGGATATAATTTTATGGATTTAAACTTTAAGTTCTTGACATTGAATCCAATATTATTTTCATTTTTGAAATTATAGTTGCTAGCTTTATACACACATTTAATTTAATTATATAATGTTCGAAAAATGGTTTAAAATGCCGCTAAACAATTGGAAAATGTGTAAAATATCTTTCATCCACCTAATGGGCTAAAAATACCCTTCCATTTACTATTTTGGTTCACTTAAACTATGTGACGCTTAGGCCAATGCTAAATTAAAAAATAATTATTATTCTTTTTTTTTAACTTAGAAAAAATGTATATTGCAAAATATTTTTATTTTTCACACTAATGCATAATCTTATTATTTATTATTTTTAGTTTTTACAAAAAAACAATTCTATTTTTACAAAAAAAAATTATTCATTTTTTAAGACTTTTTAAAGCAATTTATTTGTAAAAATTATATAAATAGAAAAAATTCTTTTAATAAAATATTTTTATTTTTTAAGAACCGAAAAATATATTTTCAACAAAATATTTTCGTTTTTGAAAAAATATATATTTTTAGTTTTTACAATTTTTCTAAATCATTTTGTTTTATTTTTGTTTTTCGGCTTTTTTTTAAGAAATTATATTTTTTTTATTTACAAAACTGAGAAAATGAAAAAGGAAATTTCAGAAATCAAATGTTTTGTTGCAAATATTTTTTAGGTTTTTAAAAAACCAAAATATTTAGTAAAAACATTTTTCCTATTTTACAATTTTTTTTCCGTTTTAAAAAAAAATCTTTAATTTTTTTGATCAAAATAAATTGTTTCTTGGAGGAGGAAGAAGAAGAAGAAGAAGAAGAAGAAGAAGAAGAAGAAGAAGAAGAAGACTTTACTAAATTAGTGGACTACTAATGCATTAGTTTAAAAAAAATAAAAAAAATTTGTGAAATATTTTTTTAAAGTTATACAAAAGAAAAAAATATTTTTTTATTCAGCATTGACCTAAAGGTTAAAGGGCATAAGTAAACCAAAAAAAAGTGGATGTAGTGGTACTTTTAGCCTAATAAGTAGATGAATGGTATCTTCAAAACTTTTTCAATAGTTCAGGGGTATTTTGAACCCTTTTCTGGATAAAGTTTTACGTTGACACAATAAGAATGATATTTTAATACATTCTTGAAAATTTTAAAAGAATAAACCAAAGAAAAAGAAAGAAAGAAAAAATTAAAAGTATTGCTTAATAAAAATGCATGAAGGGGTACTAGACAAGGCATTTGAGCAATCGAGCTGACAATCAAAAACCAAGAATAAATAAAGATTCAAGGAGTGCAGATGCAAATTATCATTCAATGAATTTAAGATTATCGTTTGTGACAACCATATAGATTCAAGATAAGTTCAAAGGTAATTAAATATTAATTTATATTCTTGAAAAAAATAATCGAAGGAATTATAGAGACTGTAATATTTATAAAATCTAAATAAATAATATAATTGTCGCGATATTTGACGTCTTGATTATTTCTTGACGTAAATTTATCCCCACATCAAATATATTAAAATAACAAGGAAAAATTCATCTCTTATCCATTGCAATAAATAATATATTTATCTCGTAAAAAACTTTTACAATAAAATTTATCGTAGTTATGCTGGAACTTTGAATTATTTTTGTCAGAATAATTGGCCTAATAATAAATTGAGAAACATTTCATCTCCATATGTAAGGAAGTCAAGATTATGGGGATTTAATGAAAATATTTGAGGTGCTATGAAATATTTAAAGAAGAAGAAAAGTATTGCAAAGAAAAGTAGGGAGAGAGAATTTTTATTGAATTTTTTGGATGAATTACAATGAAATAGAGCCATCTAGTAATAGAGAGAGTTGACTTAGGCACCAAGTAATAAACCCTAAAATCTATCTAATTATGGATGATCACGCTCAACTGAGTCTCACAAAAGACTATGCGGGCGTTGCAAATATAATTTGAGTATTGTAGCCCAGAGTCAAAAAACAGAGAATTAACCCACCAGTTACCACCGTCAATTTTACTCAATTCTCATAACCTGTTTCCTCAAACTTTTGGTTTCACAATGATTGATTATATAGCAACTACAACTAAAAGGAATATTGACTAAAAACATAACTATAATTAATGTGTAAACAATATTAAGAAGGTCTAACGCGTTGATTTCCCCTGTTGGTTCTTTCCTTGGTTGTATACTTCTTATAACTCGATTTTATCTACCTCTAACAATCATGAATTCTCAATTTATCATAATTCTTTCTCAAGTGATTACAATAATCTACTAAACGCACTCTCTCAGGTTACGTGAGCTGATATTACACTACGGTTCACTTAGATTGCACCCGGGATTTCGTTATCTCTAATCCAACCCCTAAACACTCGGTTATGACTCTTGTCTATACTCTGGGAGTGATGTTGTTTATAATCACCTAAATATGCACTCTCTCTCAAGAAGATACACACTAAATAGGAAGGGATAATTGAGGGCCCTTTCAATCATTCCACAATCATAATGTATATGAACAAGTAGAGATTAAATAACAAAACATAATTATGATGATAAAACAACCAAAAAATTTCCAACGGGTTCCATCAAAACCTTAGATTAAGAAATTAGCTACTCGTGATATTGGGTAACACAATAGCTAAGGAATTCATGCTTTTAAATTGCAAAAAAATATGAAGAATAAAGAGTAATAGTGTTCTGTGAACTCTCACACTTGTTTCTCTTGCAAAAATAACTCAAAAAATAAGCCCAACTCGCTTTTGGGGTGATTTGTCTACATTATATAAGGGATTTACAAAAGTTTTGTCTCTTTATTCTTTTTTTTTCCCGACTTTACTGCATTGTTCAGCTTCGACCGCAAAATTTGATCACACTCAAGTGAGTCTCAAAAAAGACTATGCAGGCGTAGCAAATATAATCTGAGTATTGTAGCCCGGAGTCGAACCACAGAGAATTAACCCACCGACTACCACCTTCAATTTACACAATTACCACAACCTGTTTCCTCAAACTTATGTTTCACAATGATTGATTATCTAACAACTACAACTAAAAGGAATATGGACTAATAACATAACTATGATTACTGTGTAAACAATATTAATAAGGTCTAAGGTGTTGATTTCCCCCCGTTAGTTCTTTCCTTCATTGTATACTTCTTATAACTCGATTTTATCTATCTCTAACAATCATGAACTCTCAATTTATCATAATTCTTTCTCAAGTATTAACAATATTCTACTAAACACACTCTCTCAGGTTACGTTAGCTGATATTACACTACGGTTCACTTAGATTGCACCGGGGATTTTGTTATCTATAATCCAACCCCTAAACCCTCGATTATGACTCTCGTATATACTCCGAGAGTGATGATGTTCATATAATCACCTAAATATGCACTCTCTCTCAAGAAGATACACACTAAATAGGAACAGATAATTAAGGGCCTTTTCAATTATTCCATAATCAAAACGTATATGAACAATTAGAGATTAAACAATAAAACCTAATTATAATGATAAAACAACTAAGAAATTCCCAACGGGTTCCATCAAAACCTTAGATTAAGAAATTAGCTACTCATGGTATTGGATAACACAATAGCTAAGGAATTCATGCTCATAAATTTCAAGAAAATACGACGAATAAAGAGTAATAGTGTTTTGTGATCTCTCGCACTTGTTTCTCTTGCCAAAATAACTCCAACAATAAGCCTAACTCTCTTTTGGGGCGAGTTGTCTACATTATATAAGGGATTTACAAAAGTTTTGTCTCTTTACAATTTGGTCCCCGACTTTACTGCATCGTCCAGCTTCAACCGCAGCCGCGGCGCCAACAGCGGTCAAACCCGGCGCGGTTTGTAAAAAAACAGCAGCCGCGATCGCGGCCAATCACGGTGGACCGCGAAAATGACTGGTTACGTTTCTCTTTATTTGTTGCTCACTTGCTTGCTTGCTATTGAATTCTTCTAAATTTATATGATTAATGCTTGATCTTGCCTCCAAATACTCCATTTTAGTCTTGCACTACCATACAGTCCTTGCGAAATAAAAATAGCATAAATTCACACATTTAACTGATAATTTTCATAACAAAAACAACAACAAAGCGTAGGTTTCTACAACATAAATGGCAACTATAGCGCATATTATCAACACCCCACATTTAAATTATTACTAGTCCTCGAGCAATTCATCACACTCATAAAAATTATTCCTTATATTTTACTTTCAACGACTTACACCATGAACGTTATACAATGATCATATCTAGTAATGAACTACTCATGCTTCAACAATCAAGTTTTTTGTACCCTGTATATTTATGCTGACTCAAACCACTCCATACAATAGTCAAAACTTACCTTTCCTTTGTTAATCACATGCACTCACAATACACAAGAGAGTAGTTCCAAAGATATAATGGTAATAACATAGAAGCAAAATTCACTCACTCTCCAAAGATTATTCACATGCAACAAAGATGCACCATAACCTAGCCCGTAGTGTACTACTCCACTAATCGAGTTCATTCAACCTTGGATCAATTAGGACTTTATTTGGTTGTAATGTAGGGTAAGGGACGGGTAGGATATATTTAGATATAAGAGTGACTACAACTCCCTAAGCACTTTAATACATATATTTTAACAAACCAACTCCACCTTCACATCAATTTATATAACTCCTTACTTTTTTAAGCATACTTACGTCGAGAGCCACCACATATCAAGGATAGTATATATATATATATATATATATATATATATATATATATATATATATATATATATATATATATATTATCTGTTTTCACAACAATTCAATTGTATTGATCAAGTGGCTCTTCCTTTTTAATTATAGTGCACCTTTCTCCTTATTCAATTAGTTCCACTCAAAAAGCCATACAACCATCCCACACTTTAACTTTAAAAAATTCATACAATAAAGTGCTCATGAGGGGTGAAAATGGTTCAAATAGATGGTTAATTCAAATAAATTGCTAAGGCTTGTAATGTGGTTGCCAAAGAAACAAGATTACAGGCTCAAAGGGGTTAACTACGATACATAATAATTAGGTGGGTAAAATATGTATATGTGTGGTTCAACAAGAAATGCCTATATCACTTCGAAGACAGAACAAACTACTATTTCGCTTTGCAAACACACGGGGCAAGTTCTAGGCATCAGTTGTACAGCATGGATCACAATAAAACTCGCATACACACCTGGCATATGACTCACTCCAGATTGGTTTATTAAAATACTGTCTTTCAAGTGTTCAAGTTAAGCACAACTATACAATTTTTAAGGCGTTCAACAAGATTCACTTTGAAGCTAAGCATTACACTCTAGCATCTGTTATGTTCAGATGTAAGCACGCTAAAAGTTATATATTTCCGCACTTCGCCCATTAATATCTAAAAAAAAATCTGCCTAGACCCGGTTCAAGCAAAAACTCTTAGAAAAGAACCGTGGTAAAAAAACCAAGGGGGAATTACTACACCACCTAAAAGCAAAAAATATTTTTGGTGTTTTTGTTATATTTATATATTTTTTTCCTCGACTTATTACCTCAAAAACCCCATCAATAGAGATCCGTTGTTGGGACAAGTCATTTTTACAAAAAAAAAAACATGTTTTAACAAAAAGAACTCAATACTCCAGTTCTTATTCTAATTATCTACTCACAAAATATTTACAAACATCTACATACAAAGAAATTCCCCACCCCACACTTAAAAAGAATTCATGTCCCCATGGCTTAATAGTATAGTGAATAGTGAGGTAAAGGAACTTCCCTGAAGCATCACTCCTGGTTAGGCACTGTGTCGGGGTTCACGTTGCAAACGCGACCCAAGGCTCTCAACCAGCCCATGAATTTCTTTTCAGATTTGACCTATCTGTCTGGAATGGCATCCACATGTGTGCCTAGGTCAGTGATTGATTTCTGAAGTCTTGTCATGCGGCGCTCCAAATCCTCCAATTGTGTGCTATGGCATGGCTAGGATGGGCCTCCCTCACTCCCACGAGGAAGTTCAGTGATCTCCATGGCCTCGGCAACCTCATTCTCATTATTTGAATCAGACTCCTCAGACGAGTCTTCAGAAACATCAATCACGTGCTTCTTGATTAATCTTGCTTTCGTGAAACAGCATTTTCAATGGTAGCTTGTCGTCTACTTGACTATTTTCAGGGACCTTTGCCATGCGACAGAGATGGGTGACCAGAGATGGAAAATAAAGACCTTTACCCAATTCTAGTGATCGAATAGACATTTCTTCAGACAACACCCTTGTCACATCAAACCCTTGCTGGATCATGAAACAATAAATCATTGCTGATCATGGCCCATTGACATCAGTTGTGTTGCTAGAGGAAAACAACCGAGTGTTGATGACTGTAAGCCAACAATTGGCTAACCAGGAAAGGGACTACGGATGTAATGTTGTTGGCTTTGAAACCCATTTGTCTTACTTCCCGGGAATCCCTATGACTTCCAAGAGCCTATCCCAATTGACAGGTGGGCGACTGTAACGGAGGTGATTATCCGTACTTGTGAAGGGTGGAAGGCGGTAGGCCCGACGAATGGCGTCAGGCGAAGCATCAGCTTTGGTGCATCGCACCGTCACTACCCTATTTTTATGCTCCGGGAGGTTGGCAGAAAATTCTCGGACAATTGCAATATTAGCTTCCTCTGGGTTGTTAAACAAGATGCCAAGTTGGCACCTGTTCAGCTCGGTAAGCATGTCCGGGCAATCAAGCAAGCGGTATATGTGTATCTCGTGTTGTAGCTTCTTCGTCAATTTTTGAGTGTATCTTGTCTCTGCAGCTTTTGGGACAAATTTGTAGCTATCAAAGTCAGTAGAGCTCGCTTGGCTTCTTGCCCTGGACGAGGATCTAGCGCCCCTACTTGAGGCCCCTGTGTTCTGACGTTTATACGATGAGCTCATTATGCTTGCAAATCGATACATGTCTATTAGTATAATTCTAAAATGGTGACTATGGGGGTTACTCAGACGTCACCTCAACCAAGTTACACAACTCCTTATAACACCTCCATTGAGGCAATTTTCTAAACACCTTGTGGCCAAACTAATTTAAGCACCTTTTATAGCCCAATTGTGGCAAGAATACTCTCCCCAATTCAATTGAAACACTTCCACAATTACCCCACACTTGTTCAACAACATCACCCACAATTTATACCCTAAAAGCCATCAACTACACATCCCCTTCACCAAGAACATGTTCAAACCACAACAACTTACTTCTACTTCAAAATACTAACTACAATGATTATGCTATAACTACAAACAATATATACACAAAAAAAATTAATTTACAACAACAATAGAAGTGAAAGATAGGGAAGAGGGACAAACCTTGTGAAGAAAATGAAGGACAACTTGGGAAGGGAAGAAGAGGAGGAAGGGGGGGGGGGGGGGAATTGCTTGATTTAAAAAAGAAGAAGGAAGAATCTATGTTCGGGAGGGAGGGATGCATGAAGGGTTGGGGAGGGAAGGGTTTTTGTTTAGGGGAAATTATGTTTTAAGGGGGGGGGGTATAATTATAATGGTGTGTTTTAAAGAAAAAAAAAAAAAAGAAAAACCAACTTACATGTCCCGCCCCGATCGCGGTCGTGCCCGCGGTGGCGGAAGGCCCCCTTTTTATTGAAACTTACTAGAGAACATTTACCTATTCTATTACAATAATTTCGTGGATTGCCTCCCACGCAGTGCCTAATTTAACATCGCGACACGACTCAACTAATGGAGTTCCTACTCCTTGTTGTCGTATTGGGGTTCTTTAAAATATGACACTACTACATCCCCCTTCTCATCAGCTGATCCAAGATGGTGCTTCCGACTTTGTCCATTGACGGAGAATTTATTTGTCCCGTCAGTTGATTCAATCTCCACCACACAACTAGCAAACCTTTGCACTACTCTGAATGGCCCCGACCACCGGGATTTTAACTTGCCCTGAAATAATCTTAGTCTTGAGTTGTGCAATAACACCATATCCCCGGGTTGAAAGTCTCTATCCACGATGTGCTTGTCATGCATTTTCTCTTTCCGTTCCTTGTACAGCCTCGTACTCTCAAAGGCTTGGTAATGAAATTCCTCTAGCTCATGTAGCTCTGTTAATCGATTTTGTGCAGCAGCTTCAGGATCAATATTCAATTGTTTTAATGCCCACCAAGCACGGTGCTCCAGCTCCACAGGTAAATGACAAGCCTTCCCAAACACCAACTTGTACGGTGACATACCTATTAGTGTTTTAAAGGTTTCTGTATGCCAAAACTGCGTCATCTAGCTTCTTTGTCCGATCCATGCGTGTTGCATTCATGGTCTTTGTTAACACACTTTTAATCTCTATGTTAGACACTTTAACTTGACAACTGGTTTGTGGATGGTAAGGAGTTTCTACTTTGTGATGAACATCATATTTAGCAAGCAGTTTCTCGAAGGCTCTATTGCAAAAATGAGTGCCTCCATCGCTAATGATCACCCTTGGTACTCCAAACCGGGTGAATGTGTGCTTTTTCAAGTACCTAACAACCACTCGTGCATCATTGGTGGGCAAAGTTGTAGCTTCTACCCATTTAGACACGTAATCCACCGCCATTAATATGTACGTATTACCGAATGAGCTGACAAAGGGACCTATGAAGTCTATCCCCCACACGTCAAACACCTCTACCTCCTAAGAATTGGTTTCATTGGCATCTCATGGCGATGGGAAATATTCCCCGTCCTTTTGGCATTTATTGCAGCTTTTTACCCAAAGGTGTGTATCTCTAAACACAGTTGGCCAGAAGAAGCCGACCTCCAGTACTTTTGCAGCAGTTCTGACCCTTCCAAAATATCCTCCATATGCTGAAGCGTGACAAGCCTGCAAAATAGAAGATTATTCTATCTCGGGGACGCATCTCCGTATAATATTATCAACATAAATTCGGAACAAATGAGGTTCATCCCAATAATACATGTGGCTATCACGGAAAAACATTTTTGTTTGGATAGAAGACAAGTCATCGGTAATTACACCACAAGCCAGATATTTTGCCAAATCGGCATACCATGGTGCATCCTCAAGATTGGAAGCAAGTAGCTGCTTGTCAGGGAAAGTTTCCAAAATATCTTCGACCTCGCCTAAATTTTCAGCTCCTTCAAGCCATGACAGATGGTCAGTGACTTGATTTTCTGTGCCCTTACGGTCACCAATTTCGAGGTCATTAACTTGCAAAAGTAGCACCCAACGGATTAGGTGTAGCTTAGACTTTTTTTTCTCAATGAGGTATAGTATACACAATTACCTTGGAACCAATCAGATATAATCGGAATTTGTCGAAAGAAAACACGACTGCCAGCATCTCCTTATTTGTCGCTGTGTAGTTGAGCTGAGCACCACTTAGCATTCTACTTGCCTAATAAAATGGGTGCATCGGCTTGTCTTTTCGCTGCCCCAAAATAGCTCCTATAGCATGGTCGCTAGCATCACACATGAGCTCAAATGGTTGCTCCCAGTCAGGTGCAACGATGATGGGTGCAGTGGTCAAGTTCTTCTTTAGTTCCTCAAATGCCAACCTGCAATCATTAGAAAACACAAAGGGGTGGTCCTTTTTAAGGAGTTTTCATAATGGGTTAGCAATTTTGGAAAAATCCTTGATGAACCGTTGGTAGAACTCGGCATGACCAAGGAAACTTCGCACCCCCTTAATAAAAGTGGGTGGTGGTAACCTTTAAATCACGTCGACCTTAGCATGGTCGACCTCAATACCTTTCCTGGACACTCGATGTCCCAAAACTATTCCCTCACACACCGTAAAATGGCACTTCTCCTAGTTTAGTATCAGGCTTGCCTCCACACATCTATTGAGCACTCTGCTTAAGTTGTGAAAACAGTCTTCGAATGAATCTCCCACCATGGAGAAGTCATCCATAAAAACTTCCATAATGTCCTCCACCATGTCCGTAAAAATGGCTTACATACACATTTGAAATGTCGCAGGTGCATTACACAGCCCAACGGGCATTCTCCGAAAATAATAGATGCCATAAGGACAGGTGAAGAATGTTTTCTCTCTATCTTTGGGGGCTATTGAAATCTGGTTATACCCCGAGTAGCCATCTAAAAAGCAGAAGTGAGATCTACCAGCCAGCCTGTCCAACATTTGATCTATGAAGGGTAAGGGAAACTGGTCCTTGCGGGTGGCGAGATTTAATTTCCAGTAGTCCATACAAATTTGCCACCTTGTGACTGTACGAGTTAAGATCAACTCATTATTGTCATTTTTCACGAAAGTCATACAACTCTTTTTGGGGACACACTGAACAGGGCTGACCCAATTACTATCAGAGATGGGGAAAATAATTCCTGCATCTAACCATTTAATCACCTCCTTCTTTAAAACTTCCTTCATGTTAGGGTTCAACTTTCGCTGGTGTTTCCTGAAAGGTCTGTGCCCCTCTTCTAGGAGAATCGTATGCATACAGAAAGCTGGGCTAATACCCTTTATATCTGCCATGGTCCAGCCAATGGGAGTTTTGTTTTCCTTTATTACATGAAGAGCCAATCTACTTGCACATCTGGCAAACATGATGAAATAATAACAGTTAAGGTAGACTCGGGGCCTAGAAAAGCATACCCGAGATGATCGGGGAGTGGTTTTAGCTCCAGTTTGGGTGGTTCCTCAATGGATGGGTTAGCTGGGGGAGTGACCCTTTTCTCCAGCTCAAGAGACTCAAATAGAGGCTCTCTTGACCAAAATCCTCGGCCTTCTAGTGCCATTGCCCATTCAGCTAGCTCTTCTCCATCCATTTTACCCAAGTTAGGTAAGCATGCCTCCAATGGATCCCCCACATCCAGCTCCCTATCATCCTTTTGTAGGATTACATCCACCGCTTCCACTAGAGAGAAATTTGTATATTCGCTAGGTCTCTGCATTGATTGTTGAACGTTTAATATGACTTCTTCATCATTCAACCTTATTTTAAGCTCCCCAGTCTGGCAATCTATAAGTGCTCTCCCGGTGGATAAAAATGGTCTCCCCAAAATAAGGGGAATCTCTTCATCCACCTGGAAGTCTAGAATTACAAAGTTTGTTGGGAATACGAACTTCCCCACTTGGACCAGCACATCATCAAGAATACATGAAGGCCTCTTCACAGTGCGATCAGCCAGCTGAAGCAACATCAAAGTGGGTTTGGCTCTGCCAATGCCCAATTTTGTGTATATGGCCAACGGTATCAAATTTATGCTGCCCCCAGAACACATAATGCCTTAGTAAAGGCATAACTCCCTATGGTACATGGGATAGTAAAACTCCCTGGGTCACACATCTTCTGGGCTATTAGTTTTGCCACCACTGCGCTGCAGGTTTGTGTCAGAGTTACAGTGGATAAATATTGGAAATCAAATTTCTTTGATATTTAATCCTTCATCTTCTCAGCATAACTGGGCATCTCCATTAAAGCATCCATCAATGGAATATTCAATTGTATTTGGCGCAGTATTTCCTTGAACGTTTTGTATTGATCTGCCTTCTTTTGCTTAACCAGTCTCCGAGGAAAGGGTGCATGGATCATCCATTGGGCACCACCTACTGGTTCCTTTTTGCTAAGAATATTTGGCACAAGAGGTGCCACCAGTTCAACCACTTGCTTGGTCTCCTTTTCTTTACTTTTACCTTCCTGACTCAATTCAACCGCTACATCAGTAAGTTCTATTGGATGTTCTTCCTCTAATAGCTCTGGAGGTGTAATATTTTTCCTGGCGTGAGCAATTTCCTGCTCTTGATCTAGATCTCTGCCATTTCTTAGACTAACTGCCATCAGCTGATTTGGGTTCTGCTCTTTGGGATTAGCGTTGGTGTCTGCAGGTAAAGTTCTTGGAGGGCGGTTGTTCAATGCCATGGACAGCTGACCCAATTGTGTTTCAATATTTTTGATAGCTGAATCATGGACTGCCAATTTTTCCTGCACTTTATTGTTTGTCCCAATAAGGTGTTGGAGCATAACTCAAAATTCTACCATGTTGTTATCCTGCTGCTGTGTGGGTGGTTGATAAACGAATTGTTGTTGATTCTGATGTGGATAACCTTGTGGCCTCTGATAAGGTTCTGGCACTAATTGATTTTGAGGGTGAATACCCCCAGGCTGCTGCAAATTAGGCCTGTACTGCTGATTTTGCTGCAGTCTCCACTTTTGTGCTCCTTATCTCTAGCCCTCATAATTGTTGACGTAATGCATATCTTCCCGGACCATTTGGTTGTCACCTTCTCCACTCCTCAAACAAACATATGATTGATTAATACATGGGGTACACAATCCTCCATTCGTAGGGTCAACAATGTGCACCTGTTTAGTACCCATATCATCAATTTTCTTTGTCAATATGCTCATCTAAGTTAAAAGTGTGGCCATGTTTTCCTTGTGTGTTATGCTAGGATCCAATGGAACAGAATGTATTATGGGTGCCAATGTTGCACCTCTGGTCATCCACCCCGCATTTTGTGACATCTTATCTAATAGGACATTTCATTCTATGAATGTTTTACTTAGAAACGCACCTCCAGCTGAAATATCTATATTAGCCTTCAGGTTGTCAGTCAGACCCATGTAAAATCACTGGCCAAGCATCTCATCAGTAATACCATGATGAGGGTACTTGACAAGCATCCCTTTGAATCTCTCCCATGTTTCCTATAATGACTCTATGGCCTATTGCTTATACTGCAGTATATCAACAATTTGCTGTGCAATCTTGTTAGGTGGGTAGAATTTGTTTAAAACTGCTTAACTAATTCCTCTCATGTGGTGATAGAGTTGATTGGGAGGGAATTTAGCCAAGTCTGAGCTACCCCAGTTACTGAGAATGGAAATAGCAGCAACTTGATAGCTTCGGGAGTCAAATAGACAGAAAAATTTTCAAATGTTGCTGTGGATATTCAATGCTTGACCCAAAAAACAATCCCTTATTCTGCAGTAGATGCAGCATGTTGATGGTGATTTGGAATGTCTCCGCTTGAATTGCAGGCACAACTATGGCAGTGGCCATATTGTCAGTTGTGGGTTGTGCCCAGTTATAAAGTGCAGCTTCTGGCACAAGAGGTGCCACTCCCTCAACTTCCAAGTTAATTTGCTCATTCATGCTATTACCGTTGGCGTTATTCACGCCACCCATATCGGATTCGAGTTGATTGGTTGTTTGTATTAGAAGAATTCCCTTGTTGGCATGGTTTAATCCCTTGAAAATTTTCTCGAGGTCTGAAAGTCCTTCTACTAGTTCTCCAGTCCTCGAAGAATTTCTAGGCATGCACCTGCTTTCCACAAGAATTCAACCATTAGAAGTTCAATGAATATATTTGTAAAGAGAAAACTGATTACTATCGGAATCTTTGTATCTCTTTAGTTGTAACTGATAACACCGTTAATTACCCGACAACGGTGCCAAAATTTGATCACGCTCTAGTGAGTCCCACAAAAGACTGTGCAAGCGTTGCAAATATAATCTGAGTATTGTAGCACAGAATCGAACCATAAAGAATTAACCCACCAATTACCACCGTCAATTTACTCAATTCCCACAACCTATTTCCTCAAATTTTTGATTTCACAATGATTGATTATCTAACATCTACAACTAAAAGGAATATGGACTAAAAAAATAACTATGATTACTATGTAAACAATATTAAGAAGGTCTAAGGTGTTGATTTCTCCCGTTGGTTCTTTTCTTGGTTGTATACTTCTTATAAGCTGATTTTATCTATCTGTAACAATCATGAACTCTCAATTTATCATAATTCTTTCTCAAGTAATTACTAGAATCTACTAAATGCACTCTCTCAAGTTACGTTAGTTGATATTACACTACAGTTCACTTAGAATGCACCCGAGATTTTGTTATATCTAATCCAACTCCTAAACCCTCGGTTATGACTCTCATATATACTCCGGGAGTGATGTTGTTCATATAATCACCTAAATATGCACTATCTCTTAAGAAGATACACAATAAATAGGAATGGATAATTAAGGGCCCTTTCAATTATTCCACAATCAAAACGTATATGAACAATTAGAGATTAAACAACAAAACATAATTATAATGATAAAATAACCAAGAAATTCCCAATGTATTCCATCAAAACATTAGATTAAGAAATTAGCTACTCATTATATTGGGTAACACAATAGCTAAGTAATTCATGCTCATTACTTGCAAGAAAATACGAAGAATAAAGAGTAATAGTCTTTTGTGGTCTCTCACACTTGTTTTTCTTGCCAAAATAACTCCAAAAATAAGCCTAACTCGCTTTTGGGGCGAGTTGTCTGCATTATATAAGGGATTCACAAAGGTTTTTTCTCTTTACACTTTGGTCCCTGACTTTACTGCATCGTCTCGCTTTGACCGCGGCCGCGGTCAATAGCAGCGCAGTCTGTAACAAACAGCGGCCGCGATTGCGGCCAATCGTGGTGGACCGCGAAAATGACTTGTTACGTTTCTTTATTTTATTTGGTCACTTGCTTGCTTGCTCGCTCTTGGATTCTTCTCAATTTATGTGATTAATGCTTGATCTTGCCTCCAAACACTCCATTTTAGTCTTGCACTATCATGCATTCCTTGCAAAACAAAAATAGCATCAATTCACACATTATCCGATAATTTTCATAACAAAAACAACAATAATGTGTGGGTATCTACAACATAAATGGAAACTATATTGCATATTATCAATGGACATTCACCATAAATAGAATTCTATTTATAACACTCCCCCTTGATTGTCTATTCAACGAATAATGTGCCTCATTAAAACCTTAACTAAAATAAAACCCAATGAGAAAAAAATCTAGAAAAGGAAAAGGGGTACATATATCTAAGAATACGCCTTTTGATTGCCTCGTTAAAAACCTTGCAAGGAAAACCCAGTAGGACAAAATCTTGTAAGAGAAAAAGAGTACAATACGACTCCCCCTGATGAGAGCATCAATTCACATCCTTGAGCCTTCGACATCCCAATCTTGTGCACTAACTTCTTGAAAGTTGAAGTCGACAAATATTTCATATCAGTTTCAATATATTTTCATAATGACATAATATAAAGATCTCTTCATTCATAAATTCAGGTACCTTAATCTCTCATGAAATGTTATGAAGTGTTGTGTCATGTGATCTTCTAGATCACTTGCGTCCTTTATTACGATCATTTTGATCATTTTCTCATCTTCTATTTCAAGAAGTTTATTTGAAACCAATTTGTCTATACACTTTAAGCTTACCATAGACTTTGTGCTTCTATGACTTAATATGAGCATTTGCAATGAGAATATAGTTACTTTCGTTGGGCCATCAAATGCGTCTGGCATAATTTGTAATATATTGGAAATGAATTACCTTTTATGAACTTCAAGTTCATATTATCTTATTCGAGGATCTATATGAACAAATGATAATTCATTCCACGTAAATTTTTCTCAATTGCTTATCATGTCTCCTCCGCATGTTAGAAAAACCAACTTGTTTTCTCAACTACGAGATTTGTGCTTTATGGTGTTAATCAAAATATATACCGCACATCAACAATAATAAGATGGAATTATTTGGTTCTTGACCCTAAACCACTCGTGAGGGGAGAAAATAATATATATTCGTATATAACGTATATCAAACTAATATACAAAAAGTTGTTCTCATAAGCAATAATTTAGCTATTAAGTATAGGTACTCAATAAATTATTTTGTTAAACCAACTGTGATTTAAACCAACTTATCAAGACGAACTATCTTGAATAAAAATCTAGAAATTATGCTCTAAATCAAATTATTGAGTAAGTTACCTCGTACACACCAGCCAGGTTGCGGGTTAATAATAATTGCATATGTAACAATCTCATAGATGCATCTTATGTGGTATACATGGCATATGAATGGGCCCATATTCACCTTTGATATTTCCAGTATTCACGGGATTCAACCTCAATTTTAGTTGATCTACTAATTAATGAGAACAAGCAATTTAAGAAAATTCGTAAAGAACTTTCTAGTTCTTTAATATTTACCCATGTGAATTTTCATTTATTCTTTGTACATCATACTTAAATTGATATGGCTAAACCAATTATGCCAACTGAATAAATTTTCAATATTGATAAACTTCAAATTTACACCATGACATGTGCAATAATCAATAAACTCCAAGTTTATTGTGTATGGGTTTTTATATCAATAAATATCCACTTCATTTGTAGTATTCTTTTGTTTGTGTAGTACAAACTGCAGAATAAAGCGGGTAGCTTTCACATACATATTATCCAGCTACAAGTTGTAGTAATAGAAGATATTAAATCTTTCTTTTATTTATAGTCTCAATATAATCATCCGCTTTCGCGTATACTTTGGAAACTAAATAAGTTTCTTTGAGATTTATTGTAACACAATACCTTATTGGTAATCAGTTGTATTTCTCCAAAATAGTAATAATTTGCTCTTCTATAGCTCTCAATTAATTTTGTACTAACACATATTGTGACGACCCAAAAGGGTCATCACCTGTTTTCCTCACTTGTTCCGCACTTCTGAGGCCTTGAAAACCTCATTTTATGTTGCCCCGATGTACGTGCATAATCCAAGCATGTAGTCGGAAAGATTTAGTGATAGAATATGTGAATCCTATGAAAAATTTGAAGAAAAATAATATTAATATTGATATAGTTGAGTTAGGTCAACATTTTTGATAAACGGACCCGGACCCGAGATCGGACAGTCCCGGAAGGTCTGTAGGAAAATATGGGACTCGGGCATGTGTCCGGAGTCGAATTCTGAGGCCTAGAGCCTAAGATATCAATTTTTCTGTTAAATTGTTTTTGCTCAAATTATAAATGAAAACGGATTAAACGAACCTGGTATCGGGCTCGTATTTTGGTTCCGACACCTGGTACAAGTCTTAAATATTATATATATGCTTTTTACAAAGTTTGGTGACATTTGGATGTCGTACAATATATTTTGAACCTTGAGTTCCAAATTTGAAAGTTATAAAACAAAAAGAGAAAGATAATCATGAACTTGAGTCTTGATTTGATGAAAACGATGTTATATTGGCGATGTGATCACACGATCAAGTTTGTAATATGTTTTTGAAGTTGTATGCATGTTTGGTTTGGAACCCGGGGGGCTCGAATAAAGATTTGATAGGCCGTTGGAGCAAATTCTGAAAAATATAACAGCTGGTTTTTCACCCAGCTGGTATCTTCACAAATGCGAAGATTTTATCGCAATTGCGAAAGGACCCAGATTAGCCTTTGTTCGCAATTGCGAACAATTCCTCGCAAATGCGAAGATGGTAGGATAATGCCCAGGATCGCAAATGCGAGGAAAATCTCGCAAATGCGAGGAACTCAGGAAACACTTCAAGTTCGCAAATGCAAACAATGTCTCGCAAATGCGAGGATGACAGACCTTGGGCCAAGTTCGCAAATGCAAACCTTTTCTCGCAAATGCGAGAGCCACATACCAAAACCTGCTATGTTCACAATTGAGTACAAACGTTCGCAATTGCGATATCTGCAGCTGTGCAAATTTATACTTAAACGAATTTTTGACCTCTTTTCCTCATTCTTTCAAAATCCAACACACCACACACGATCCCCCAAGAGAAAAATCACTCCAAAATACTTGTAAGTTACTTTTTACTTAATTTTTTTAATTCCTAACATCATTAAACATGTTTTTCAAGAGAAATCAAATGTTTTAATGGTAGAAATTCTTGTTTTTGGGTAGAACCTAGGGTTTTCACGAATTGGGGAATTAGACCTCGAATTGAGGTCCGATTTTGAAACTAATCATGTATTTGAACTCGTGAGGGAATGGGTAACCAGATTTTGGTCCGAACCCCGAGTTCCGACCACATGGGACCAGGGGCATTTTGGGAAATTTTGGGATAAACTTTGAGAAAACCATTTTTAAGCATCCAAACTAAGTTATATAGTATTTATTAATGTAATAGAATCAATTGTGATTAGATTCGAGCAAGTTGAAAGCTGAAATTCGAGGTAAAGCTATAGCTGAAGGATAAATTGGGTTTCAAGGCTAGAGGTAAGTGTTTGATCAATCCTAGCTTGAGGGAATAAGATTTATGTGCTATTTGCTATGTGATCGAGTGCGGTGCATGGGCTGTGGTGATGAGAATCCATACACTGGTTTCTAGCATGACCGTGAGTCGTTGTTGATATTTATTGTGAGATGTTTTAAAGATGAAATCTTGAACCTTTGCCGGGTTGTGAAATTGAACACTGTTTTCCCTTGCCAGGACTTGTTGTACAGTGGATTATTATTTTCCCTTGCCGGGACTTGTTGTAAAGTGGATTATTGTTTTTCCACGCCGGGACCTTGTTGTGATGATTGTTGTGTCCCTTGCCGGGTCGGTCTATGATTATTGTTTTCATTCTTTTGCCCTTAACTGTGATTATTATTTAGGTGAGGAAGAGTGGTAATGCACGAAGGGTGATGCCTTGCCTTGTTTACTGATTTTGCACGAAGGTTAATGCCGTGCCTTATATTGTTGACTATGCACGAAGGGTAATGTCGTGCCTTGTTATTGATTATGCACGAAGGATCATGCCGTGCCTTGTGATATTGATTATGCACGAAGGAACATTCCGTGCCGTTGTTATTTGAACCATGCACGAAGGATCATGCCGTGCCATGGATGTGAGGATGAGAGTAAAAGCACGAAGGGTGATGTCGTGCAACTATTTGCTATTCCTTGTTTTGATATTAACTGTTTTCCGTCATATTCTAATTTTCATTATTGATTTAATAGTTGTTGGTAATCGTTGTGTTTCCCCTTTTATGATACTTCTTGTTGAATTTGTTACTTGATATTTCTTGTTATCTTGTGGTGTACATATATGTAGAACTGCACAGGTTTAAGTGGGTGTCTGGTCCTAGGCTTGTCACTACTTCGCCGGGATAGGCTAGGCACGTACCAGCACATGGGGTCGGATTGTGCTGATACTACACTTCTGTGTGTTTTTGCACAGGTCCAGGTTTTGAGCAGGAGTAGCAGCAGCAACAGTAGAGTATTCGTGGGAGTTGAGCATTCCGAGACTAAGGTAGCTTGCAGGCGTCCGCAGTCCCGGCGTCTCTTCTATTTACTTATGCTATTTGCTGTGGTCTCATTGTTCCGAGACAAACAGATATTTGTTATTTTCCTTCAGACCATTATATGTAGTATTCATTAGTAGATCGTGAGTTGGTGACTCCACGTCTTGGGTAGAGGATTTCATTAGTGTTTTACCTTGGTATTATTTATCTCTATTTTGAAAGTCTTCCGCATTTATTAAATTGAATATTATTTCCCTTGTTGATAAATATGAGTATAAAATAATGATACGAACATGATAATGTTTAATGTAGTGGCTTGGCTAGCTACCACGAGTAGGCGCCATCATGATATCGATGTCGGGGGAAAATCTGGGTCGTGATAAGTTGGTATCAGAGCTCTAGGTTACATAGGTTTCACCACTCACGAACAAGCTTAGTAGAGTTTGAGGGGTAAGTACGGAGACGTCTGTACTTGTCCTCCAGAGTCTATTGAGTTAGGAAATAGTCTCTCATTTGTTCCTTCTTGTCGTGCGATTTGTTCCTCAAATACTGATTGAATTTCTACTCTATCCTTTCGCAGATGGTGAGGACACGCGCTTCTTCATCTGCTGATCAGCAGCCTGAGCCCCAGGCAGCTCTTGTGAGGGGAAGGGGCCGAGGCCGTATCGGAGGCCGTGGTAAGGGCAGAGCTCAGCCCCCGGTAGCTATTCCAGAGGTGGAGCCTCATGTTGAGATTGGAGTGGAGGTTCCAGTCCTAGCAGATCCAGTGGGCCCAGCTCATGTCCTAGGGGAGGCCTTATTTACACCGAATCTTCGGGAGGCACTGGTCAGGATAACGAGTTTTATGGACAGCGTTGCCAAAGTAGGCTTTTTACCAACTGCACCAGCCGCTTCTCAGGCTGGAGGAGGGGCCTAGACTCCTGTTGCACGTACTCCGAAGCCAGTAACTCCCCAGCCTCAGGCACCAGTGGTTCAGCCAGTTGTGGCCACTCAGTCAGGTACCACAACTCAGGCCGGAGATGGAACGACCATGACTTCTGATTCTCTATGGAGACTTGATCGGTTCTCCAAGATGTTTACCACTACTTTCAGCGGTGCCACATCAGAGGATCCTTCAGATTTCTTATTCAGTTGCCACGAGATTCTCAAGACTATTGGGATAGTGGAATCCAATGGAGTTGACTTCTGCACATTCAGGCTTTCAGGATCCACCAAGACTTGGTGGAGAAATTACTGTTTGACTCGACCAGTAGGGTCCCCGGCTTTATCATGGGATCAGTTTGCAGAGTTATTTCTGGAGACGTTTCTCCCTATTACTCAGCGGAATGCACTTCGGAGGCAGTTTGAGATCCTCTAGCAGGGTACTATGACTGTCACTCAGTATGAGACGAGATTTGTTGATCTTGCACGTCATGCGGTTGTGATACTCCCCACAGATCGGGAAAGGGTCCGTAGGTTTATGGATGGGCTAAATCAGCCGATTAGACTTCAGATGGCTATGGGAGTTGGGAGTGATATATCTTTTTAGGAGGCAGCTAATGCAGCTCGTAGAGTTGAGATGGCTCTTGCTCGGGGAGGTGGTTATCCTTCAGACAAGAGGCCTCGTCATTTCGGCAAATTTAGTGGATCTTCTTTTGGAGGCTGGGAATCTTTTGATAAGGGCCAGTCTTCCAGACCTTTTCATTCAACCCTCTAGGCTTCACAAGGTGGACCAGGTGATCGTGGGTTTCGTGAGCAGTATTCAGATTAGCCTCCCAATAGTGCTCAGCCTCTTCAGAGTGTTCGTGGGGGCCATTCAGGTCGTCAGAACCAGCAGCCCCATCAGCCTATATGTTGCTACGGTTGTGGTGACCCAGGTCATCTTGTTAGGTTTTTCCCTTGAGCGATGGGCAACACTCAGCAACGGGGCCTTCGTCCCATGATTTAGGCCCCAACTGACCCACAGCCTGCCCAGCCAGCCAGAGGCAGGGGTAGAGATCATAGAGGTGGATGTCGAGACCGTAGAGGTGGAGACCGTCCAGCCAGAGGTAGAGGCCAGCCAGTGGATGACCATCCCAGAGATGTAGCTCATAGGGGAGGTATTGATCCCTAATTTTATGCTTTACCAGCCAGGCTAGAGGCAGAGGCATCAGATGCCGTGATTACAGGTACCATTTTTGTTTGTGACAGAGGTGCTTCAGTATTATTTGACCCTGGGTCTACATATTCATATGTGTCTTCCTACTTTGCACCGTATCTGGCCGTGCCTAGCTATGCTCTGGATATTCCAGTTTATATGTCTACACGAGTGGGTGACTCCATTGTAGTCGACCGGGTGCATCGTTCGTGCGTAGTTATTTTTGGGGGTCTTGAGACCCGTATTTATCTGTTGCTATTAGACATGGTGGATTTCGATGTCACATTGGGGATGGACTGGTTATCCCCATACCATGCTATCTTAGACTGTCATGCCAAGACTGTGACCTTGGCCTTGCCAGAATCACCCCGACTAGAGTGGAGAGGGACCTCAAGCCACTCCGTTCGCACTGTTATTTCCTATGTTAAGGCTCGACGCATGGTCGAGAAGGGGTGTCTAGCTTATTTAGATTATGTTCGTGATTCCTGCGTGGAAATTCCTTCTATTGATTCAGTTCCTATTGTATGGGAGTTTCCCGAGGTTTTCCCTTCAGACCTACCGGGCATGCCGCCCGACAGGGATATTGATTTTTGTATTGATCTGGCACCGGGCACTCAGCCCATCTCTATTCCACCCTATCATATGGCCCCTCCGGAGTTAAAGGAGTTAAAAGATCAGTTGCAAGACCTTCTAGAAAAGGGCTTTATCAGGCCTAGTATTTCCCCCTGGGGAGCACCCGTGTTATTTGTGAAGAAGAAGGATGGCTCGATGCGGATGTGTAGTGATTATCTTCAATTGAACAAAGTGACAAAAAAGAACAAGTATCCACTGCCGAGGATTGATGATTTGTTTGACCAGCCCCAAGGAGCGAGGGTGTTCTCAAAAATAGACTTGAGGTCAGGCTACCATCAGCGGAAGATCAGGGTGGCTGACATTCCTAAGACAGCCTTACACACTAGATACGGGCATTATGAATTCTTTGTCATGTCCTTCGGATTCACCAATGCCCCCGCAGCGTTCATGGAGTTGATGAATCGAGTATCCAGGCCTTATTTAGATCTGTTCGTGATAGTTATTATAGATGACATCCTGGTATACTCCCGTAGCCAGGAAAAGCACGAGCAGTACCTCAGAGTGGTTCTTCATACTCTGAAGGATAATCAGCTATATGCCAAATTTTGGAAATATGAGTTCTGGTTAAGTTCGGTGGCATTTTAGGTCATATCGTATCAGTAGAGGGTATTCAGGTGGAACCAAGGAAGATTGAGGCAGTCCAGAATTGGCCTCGACCAGCTTTAGTGATCGAGATCCGGAGTTTCTTGGGGTTAGCAGGTTACTTCGGTCGATTTATAGAGGGGTTCTCTTCTATTGCAGCCCCGATGACCAGGTTGACCCAGAAGGGTGCCCAGTTCCAGTGGTCAGATGAGTGTGAGGTGAGCTTTCAGAAGCTCAAGACAGCCTTGACTACAGCACCAGTGCTGATACTACCTACGGGTGTAGGCCTTATACAGTTTACTGTGATGCATCCCGTATAAGGCTTGGAGCGGTATTGATGCAGGATGGTAAGGTTATTGTTTATGCTTTGAGACAGTTGAAAATACATGAGAAGAATTATCCAGTTCATGATCTTGAGCTGGCAGCAGTGGTTCATGCCTTAAAAATATGGAGGCATTATCTCTATGGTGTGACGTGTGAGGTGTACACGGATCACAAAAGTCTACAGTACTTGTTCAAGCAAAAGGAGTTGAATTTATGACAGCGGAGATGGTTGGAGTTGCTGAAGGACTATGATGTCACTATCCTATATCACCCCAGGAAAGGCCAATATGGTGGCTGATGCATTGAGTCGAAAGTCTGCGAGCATGGGTAGTCTCGCATTCATTCCGCTCAGTCAGAGACGATTTGCTCTAGATGTTCAGGCCTTAGCCAACCAGTTCGTGAGACTAGACATTTCTGAGCCTAGCAGGGTGTTATCCTGCACTGTCACTCGTTCATCTCTATTAGAGCGTATTTGTGAGAGGCAATTTGATGATCCTCATTTGCGTGACTTGAGAGATAATGTACAGCGGGGAGGTGCCACGAAGGTAACTCTAGATGATGACGGAGTATTGAGATTGCAGGGTCGAGTTTGTGTGCCCAATGTCGAGGGGGTTCGAGAGTTGATCTTAGCGAAGGCCCATAGTTCGCAGTATTCTATTCACCCGGGTACCGTGAAAACGTATCAGGATTTATGGCAGCACTATTGGTGGCGCAGGATGAAGAAGGACATCGTTGCGTATGTCGCTCGGTGTCTAAATTGTCAGCAGGTGAAGTATGAGCACTAGAGGCCTGGTGGTGTATTCCAGAGAATCGAAATCCCCGAGTGGAAATGGGAACAAATCACAATGGACTTCATTACTGGGCTCCCCTTGACTTGGAGGAAATTTGATACTATTTGGGTCATTGTTGATAGGCTGACCAAGTCAGCACACTTCATTCCAGTATCTGTCTCTTACTCATTGGAGAGGTTAGTAGAGATTTACATCAGGGAGATTGTTCGTCTTCATGGGGTGCCGGTATCTATTAACTCAGATCGGGGTACGCAGTTTACCTCGCGGTTCTAGAGAGCGGTCCAGCTGGAGTTAGGCACCCAGGTCCAGTTGAGTACCGCTTTTCATCCTCAAACGGACGGCCAGTCCGAGAGGACTATTCAGATCCTAGAGGACATGCTCCGAGCCTGTGTCATTGATTTTGGAGGCTCGTGGGACCAATTTCTACCATTAGCGGAGTTCGCCTACAACAATAGCTACCAGTCTAGCATTCAGATGGCCCCGTATGAGGCGTTGTATGGTAGGCGATGTCGATCTCCAGTCGGATGGTTTGAGCCGGGAGAGGCTCGGTTGTTGGGTACAGACTTAGTACAAGAGGCCTTGGACAAGGTCAAGACTATCCAAGAGAGAGTGCGTTCATCTCAGTCCAGACAGAAGACTTATACGGATTGTAAGGTTCGAGATGTAGATTTCATGGTTGGTGAGAGGGTATTGCTCCAAGTGTCGCCTATGAAAGGCGTGATGAGGTTTGGGAAGAAGGGCAAACTCAGCCCTAGGTATATTGGTCCATTTGAGATTCTGGACCGAGTGGGAGGGGTGGCTTACAGACTAGCTCTGCCACCTAGATTATTAGTCGTACACCCAGTTTTCCATGTATCTATGCTTCGGAGGTACCACGATGATCCCACACATGTGTTAGACTTCAGTATTGTCCAATTGGACAATGATTTATCCTACGAGGAGGAGCCGGTGGCCATTCTAGACTGGCAGGTTCGACAGTTGAGGTCGAAGAGTTTTCCTTCTGTGCGTGTTCAGTGGAAAGGTCAGCCTCCTGAGGCATCGACCTAGGAGTCCGAATCTGATATGCGGAGCCGCTACCCATAATTGTTCCCCGACTCAGGTACTTCCTTCTCTTGTCCGTTCGAGGACGAATGGTTGTTTTAGAGGTGGAGGATGTGACGACCCAAAGGGGTCATCACCTGTTTTCCTCATTTGTTTCGAACTTCCGAGGCCTTGAAAACCTCATTTTATATTTCCTCGATGTACGTGCATAATCCGGGCATGTAGTCGGAAAGATTTTGTAATAGAATAAGTGAACTCTATGAAAAATTTGAAGAAAATGATATTAATATTGATATAGTTAACTTCGATCAACATTTTTGGTAAACGGACCCGGACCCGAGATCGGACGGTCCCGGAAGGTCCGTAGGAAAATATGGGACTCAAGCATGTGTCCGGAGTCTAATTCTAAGGCCTAGAGCCTAAGATATAAATTTTTCTGTTAAATTGTTTTTGCTGAAATTATTAAATGAAAACGGATTAAACGACCATGGTATCGGGCTCGTATTTTGGTTCCGACGCCCGGTACAAGTCTTAAATATTATATATGTGCTGTCTGCAAAGTTTGGTGACATTTGAATGTCGTTCGATGAGTTCTGAACCTTGAGTTCCAAATTTGAAAGTTATAAAACAAAAAAAGAAAGATAATCATGAACTTGAGGCCTGATTTGATGAAAACGATGTTATATTGGCGATATGATCACACGAGCAAGTTTGTAATATGTTTTTGAAGTTGTGTGCATGTTTGGTTTGGAGCCTGGGGGGCTCGGATAAAGATTTGATAGGCTGTTGGCGCAAATTCAGAAAAATATCACAGCTGGTTTTTCACCCAGCTGGTATCTTCACAAATGCGAAGATTTTATCGCAATTGCGAAAGGACCTAGATTAGCCTTGGTTCGCCATTGCGAACCAATCCTCGCAAATGCGAAGATGGTAGGATAATGCCCAGGATCGCAAATGCGAGGAAAATCTCGCAAATGCGAGGAACTCAGGAAACACTTCAAGTTCGCAAATGCGAACAATGTCTTGCAAATGCGAGGATGACAGACCTTTGGCCAAGTTCGCAAATGCGAACATTTTCTCGCGAATGCGAGAGCCACAGACCAAAACCTGCTATGTTCGCAATTGCGAACAAACGTTCACAATTGCGATATCCGCAGCTGTGCAAATTTATACTTAAACGAATTTTTTACCTCTTTTCCTCATTCTTTCAAAACCCAACACACCACACACGATCCCCCAAGAGCAAAATCACTCCAAAACACTTGTAAGATACTTTTTACTTAATTCTTTCAATTTCTAACATCATTAAACATGTTTTCAAGAGAAATCAAAGGTTTTGATGGTAGAAATTCGTGTTTTTGGGTAGAACCTAGAGTTTTCATGAATTGGGGAATTGGACCTCGAATTGAAGTCTGATTTTGAAAGTAATCATGGATTTAAACTCGTGAGGGAATGGGTAACCGGATTTTGGTTCAAACCCCGAGTTCCGACCATGTGGGACCAGGGGCGTTTTGGGAAATTTTGGGATAAACTTTGAGAAAACCATTTTTAAGCATCCAAACTAAGTTATATATTATTTATTAATGTAATGAAATCAATTGTGATTAGATTCGAGCAAGTTGAAAGTTAAAATTCGAGGTAAAGCTATAGTTGAAGGATAAATTGGGCTTCAAGGCTAGAGGTAAGTGTTTGATCTATCCTAGCTTGAGGGAATAGGATTTATGTGCTATTTGCTATGTGATCGAGTGCGGTGTATAGGCTGTAGTGACGAGCATCCATATACTGGCGTCTAGCATGACCGTGAGTCGTAGTTGATATTTATTGTGAGATTCTTTAAAGATGAAATCTTGAACCCTTGCCGGGTTGTGAAATTGAACACTGTTTTCCCTTGCCGGGACTTGTTGTAAAGTGAATTATTATTTTCCCTTGCCGGGACTTGTTGTAAAGTGGATTATTGTTTTCCCTTGCCGGGACCTTGTTGTGATGATTGTTGTGTCCCTTGCCGGGATGGTCCATGATTATTGTTTCCATTCTTTTGCCTTTAACTGTGATTGTTATTTGGGTGAGGAAGAATGGTAATGCACGAAGGGTGATGCCTTGCCTTACTGATTTTGCACGAAGGTTAATGACGTGTCTTATATTATTGATTATGCACGAAGGGTAATGTCGTGCCTTGTTATTGATTATGCACGAAGGATCATGTCGTGCCTTCTGATATTGATTATGCATGAAGGAACATTCCATGCCGTTGTTATTTGAACCATGCACGAAGGATCATGCCGTGCCATGGATGTGAGGATGAGAGTAAAAGCACGAAGGGTGATGTCGTGCAGCTATTTTCTATTCCTTGTTTTGATATTAACTGTCTTCCATCATATTCTGATTTTTATTATTGATTTAATAGTTGTTGCTAATCGTTGTGTTTTCCCTTTTATGATACTTCTTGTCAAATTTATTACTTGATATTTCTTGTTATCTTATGGTGTACTATATATAGAACTGCACTGGTTTACGTGGGTGTCTGGTCCTAGGCTTGTCACTACTTTGCCGAGATAGGCCAGGCATTTACCAGCCAACGGGGTCGGATTATGCTGATACTGCACTTCTGTGCATTTTTGCACAGGTCCATGTTTTGAGCAGGAGCAGCAGCAGCAGTAGAGTTTTCGTGAGACTTGAGCATTCCGAGACTGAGGTAGCTTGCAGGCGCCCGCAGGCCCAGCGTCTCTTCTATTTACTTATGCTATTTGTTGTGGTCTCATTGTTCCGAGACAGACAAATATTTGTTATTTTCCTTCAGACCATTATGTGTAGTATTCATTAGTAGTTCGTGAGTTGGTGACTCCACGTCTTGGGTAGAGGATTTCATTAGTATTTTATCTTGGTATTATTTATCTCTATTTCGAAAGTCTTCCGCATTTATTAAATTGAATATTATTTCCCTTGTTGATAAATATGAGTATAAAATAATGATACGAACATGATAATGTTGAATGTAGTGGCTTTCCTAGCTAGCACGAGTAGGCGCCATCACGATCCCGATATTGGGGAAAAATCCGGGTCGTGACACAGATTCATCAATATCCATGTGGTGAATTTCTCTTTTAAAGAGAAAGTTATACCATCATGCTTATGGTCAAAATTATATGCAAGATATGTTTCTTGCATTAATCGTATTTTTTAATAATTAAATTACCATAATATTTTGGCATACAATAGGTACGTAACCAATGACCATTCATGTCATTATAATGACATTATTTTCTTATATCAACTCAAACCTCCTTTTAGATGTGAGTGTGGTATATTTACTACCACTAGCACATTCATCTTCTTTGAAGAATAAATGTATATTCATAAATCAGATGTTATGACATTCACATCATGAAGGGATCATAGTCATCTGTATGTGCTTTATAAAATCTCATGTCAAATCAATGACAAATAGTTTTTACAGAGTGAAAGATTATTTTGAGAATCCTTATTGTTCTCATTGTCACAATGATGATGATTAGAATTTCATCTATTACCATGTCCACACCATTGATACCTTAACGGTAATACTTTTTGTCTTCTTTTAGACTTATCATATACTGCTATCACATTCTCTTAAAGGAATGAGAATTAAGCAAATTCAATGGGACGGGTTTTTAATTCTTTGCCCAAAATCGTACATCAATTTAATCATGGAAAGTCATAGAAATTTACCACTTTGGGTGGTTATAATTTCTTTCAAACTCCATTAGAGTTGCAAACAAAATTTATCGTCTTTGCTTGTATTTAAAAATCAAATTATAGAATGTCAAGAATTTAAAAGAGAAAAGTTAAATACTTACCTTAAATTCAGAATTTAATCATGAAGAAGTTCATGAAACAATTGACAATCACTATGCCTAATCCCAAAGCTTCTACTCAATTGGTTAGAGTCTCGTGCTGATAACGTGTTATGAAACAATAAAAGAAGAAGAAAAGTACTGCAAAGAAAAGTAAGGAGAGAGAATTCTTATTGAATTTTTGGGATGAATTACAATGGAATAGAACCCTCTATTTATAGAGAGAGGTTGGCTTAGCCACAAAGTAATAAACCCTAAAATCTCTCTAAATATGAATATTCGCCATAAATAGAATTCTATTTATAACAGCAGGGAAGATACAATAACAAAATTTAACTTTCAATTTTCTTATCTTCCCTCCAATATTTTGGTGTAATATTTCCTCTCTCATCTATTCCCACCTTGTTAACCACTAACAATCTCTCACTAAGATAAGCTTGAGGTGTACAACTACTTAGACTCCAATAAGAAAGAGAAATTCGTGCCAAATGTTTTCTGCTTTTTCTTCTTATTCTCCTAATTGGCCATCCATGTCCAACCATCACAGGTGCATTATGTTCGATCTCTATAACAAGTAAACCAACTCCTCTATTTGGTTTTGACTTCCTTAATATCTCTTCCTAATAAATTTTAGTTTATGTGCAGGAGTTGAAAAATACAAGGAGCAACACCACGATCATTATCGTCTTTTGGTTTAATTAAGGCCCTTGATTTATAGCTTAAGGAAGAAATTCTTGATATTAAAGAGGTATATTTCTATTTATATAAGGTTTTTTTCTAAAATAAATTTTTTTGTTCTTGAAATTTTTTGTAGGGTATATCACATAGTTAACGATTTTGTATAGAACTATCTATCTGTTATTTTATTATTATTGATTCACTAATTAAAGTTGGTTTTGTGACTTCCGTTTGATGATATATATTATTTAAATAATAAAATCAAAGATATTTATAAATAATTTTCTTTACACACAGGTATACGAAGGTCAAAAAAGTTCTACGAAGTTTATTGATAAGGGATGCTGCATTGGCACATAAGGAAGCAATATGTTTGTCTTCATTATTTTATCATTATTCATGTATTTCAATTAGACATTTTATGCTTTTGTTATTTCACTTTATTTACTCCATGAATTTGCACGAAATGTTTTTCTTAGAATAATTATAGATGTATTAGTATATGATTTTGAATGAATTTTGGTAGGTTTTTTTTTTTTTTTTTTTTTTGATGTTTTGAATTTGCATAAGCTAAATCTAAAAAACTAAATAGACATGTAATTAATAACAAATTATTTAATTACTATTTTGAATAGGGTAATTACAAAGCGATAAATATATATAATTTATAGCAAAAAATATTTAGTGGCAAAAAATTATTTCTTCAGAAATTACTTTCGTATTAATAATATAAATATATTTTAAACAAATTAATTTAATATTGAATGACAATTGAATTTATCACTAATTAAGTCAATATATAGTGACAAATTAGTCCTATCACTAATAGTATCATTTGCCTAGATACAAAAATGATTTTCAACTATGAAATTATTTCTTTCTCGGACAAACAAGTTTGTCGCTAATTTATCTATCCATAGACGAAAACTTTCTTATGTACGCAAAGCATAACCATTTAGTGACAAAATCATATTTTTTTTAACTACAAATATGCATAGCTTTAAAGACAATCAACATCGCCACTAATTAAAATGATAATTAGTGACAAAATTGATTCGTCAGTATTTAAGGTTTTTTTGGCGACGATACAATGCTTTTAACTACAATAATTTTACTTTTTTAATGACAAACAGGTTCGTCATAAATACTATATATTTGGAGACAAAAATAAATTTTGTAGTTAATATAACTTTATTTACTAACGAAATACAAATTTGTCATTGCATACTGATAACTGTGAATTGTGCATGTTTTACACCCATTCTTACCTAAGCTTTGTGCATAAATTGCTCTTTCCTTAGTCATGAATAGCTTATAAGTTGCGTTTGATTGCAGATTTGAGCGACTAGACGATGAATATCACAAATTGTCTCAAAAAGGAGTAAAACCTGCCAAGCGCCAGAAGATGGCTGAAACTTGGGAAAAAGAGACTTGTGCGGACCGCACTGATTTCTCATGCAGCCGCACATGAAGTTTCAGAAAGTTATCAAGTGTTAGCCCAAACTGCGTGGTTCGTACTATTTTGTGATGCGATTGCGCAGAAAAGTTCAGAGAGGCACAATTTTGAAGAAGTCCCACGCGGACCGCATCCATTTCTACGCGGTCTACACTAAAGATTGATAAGGGGCTAATAAAATCAAGGTAAAAATTCCATGTGGCCGCACACCAAATCACTGCGGTCCGCGTGGGTACAAGATTAGAGAGCCAAAAATGGGAAAGATTCTACAGTGCGGCCGCGCACCATTTCTACGCGGTCTGCATTACTTGCTTTGTGCGGCCGCGCACTATTTTTATGCGGTCTATATGACCTTACCTATGCGGCCGAGTGATATTTGTACGCGGTCCGCATACTCAAGTCCATAAGCCAGAATATGAAGACCGTTTACCCTATGCGGTCGCATGACATTTCTATGCGGTCCGCAATAGACCCTTAGGGGTATATTTATCCTATTTTTCCTATGTAATATAAATAAAATATTTTACTTTTTTTGTCAAGTTTTGTAATCTATCTGAGCAGCTGAGCACCAGACAACTTTTATTAGCCTATTTTAGGCAATTTTATCTTACATTTAGCGTGGATTCAAGTGGATTAATCTTGTAGTTAATGATTATGTCAATTTATTCTAGTATTTCTTCTATTTCTACTGCTTTCATGTTTAGCTAAACTCATTATTTAGTTTTTCGGCTCAACCCTAGTGTGTGTAATTAATGAATATGTGTGCTTAATGTTTGGATGATTTTGGGTTTTTGGTATTTGAGTTAATTCTATGTTTTTATTTGGATTTGGTGATTGCAGATACTAAGTTTAGCTTAGTGGGTCTTGATTCTTCTTGAGAAAAGAAGTCTATGACCTCATAATTAACCCAATAAGGATTTGGGATGGACCCATGAGAATGATAATCCCAAGTAATGGGTTAAACCTAGAGATAATAATTACCTTACTTAAACTATTAGTTGCTTGGGCAAATTAGCCTACCCAAATGGTCTCAAGAGAGTCAATTGGGCAAAATCATTCTCTCTACTGAGAGGTGTGAGAGTGAGTGCTAAGTGCAACAGTTATCTATATTTCCCTTATTATCATCCTCGCATTATAATTCTATACCCGTTAATTAGTCACCTAGGTGAGTGCTACGACCCTAGTCCTTCTCTCTTATTCCATACAACTAGCACCATTATCTAAGATACTTTAGCTTACAATTGTAGTTAATAAATTTAGTTGATAAACAAAAGAAAAATGAAAAATGATAGAAGCAAAATTAGGAGCTAAAATACTTTCGTAGACTTCACAAATACTCGACTCCCATAACTAGCTCCGTGAGGAAATTGACCCCGAAACTACTATCGGGTAAAAGTTGTTAGCACCCACTCTTCCCAAGGGTTGAGTCTGCACCGATCACTTTTTGGCGCCGTTGCGGGGGAGCTTACGGCGTTGACTATTTGTGTAGCTAGTTTTTGTGTTTTGCTTCTCTTTCCTTCTTTTTACTAACATTATTAGTGTCAAATCAACAAGTACAAATGGCTTTAAACGCGAATGTCCCTCTTGACAACATGGTCACGGGGGAGGAGGTTTATGATATTGAACAAGAGGAACTCCGGGTACCACAAATACCAAGGAGAGGTAGAAATACTAATGTAAATCCTAATGTTGCAATTCCAGACACTCATCTGCCTCGACCAAGAGTTGCTCCAAGGGTCCACCCTAACTAAGGCTACACAAGTGCATTAGTTCCTTCTCGAATCTGGGTGGGGAATTTTCAAATCACAAATTTTATGTTGACACGTCTTGAATAACGAGGGTATTTTACGGGTGCCTCCGATCAAAATGCATACAAGCAATTGAAGGGGTTCGTGGATACTTGTTGGGGAAGTAAACAAACCAATGTTTCCGAAGATGCTTAGATTCAGGCTTTTCTGGTTCTCTCTTTGGGGTAAAGCGCTCGATTGGTTGGAGAGGTTACCGAATCATTCAATCAATACATGGGACGAATTGGCAGACAAATTAATTTCCAAATTCTTTTCTTTGAGTCAATGACGGCGCTCCGTGATGAGATTTTGGCCTTCAAACAAGAACCGACGGAGCCATTGCATGAAATATGAGAGAGGTTTAGAACCATGGTAAAGGAGTGTCTGAATAACAACATGAATGATGTGATGATCTAACAAATGTTCTGTACAGGCAGCAACACAACAAACCAATGCATTGTGAACCAATTGGCGGGTGGAAACTTTATGAAGCTCCCATACAATGAAGCATGTAAAGTTCTAGATGAGATGGCAGATACTTCTTCAGCATGGCAAAGTCGGGTAAATGCTCTTCAAGGTTATCCTAATGTTATACTTACATAAAGTGTTGCATGACCACATCCAAGACATTGTCGAACTTACAACAACCATGATTCAATTAACAATGGCACGATTGCAACAAGTGCAAAATGTGTGACAATTCAATGCTATGGAAGGAGTAAACATGGTGAAGAGACGGCAAAAGGGGGCCACAACAACAAGGAACTTGTGAAAATTGTGATGATGGTAGTGGATATTCAAATGAATATTATGATGAGCAAAATAAAGATTGCCAATATGTGAACAAATACCAAGGAAATAGAGTAAATCAAGGCAACCAACAATGGCGAGCTCAAGGGAGTTGGAATAATCAACAAGGTGGTGGCAATTGGAATAATGATAATCAACCCCAAGGTGGCGGAAATTGGAATGGGAGTAATCAACGCAATTGGGGGAATCAAGGCAACAATAGTGGCAATTGGAGTGAAAACAATAATAATTGTAACAACAACTATTGGAACAATAATGGTGGAAATCAAGGATTCCAACGACCACCCATGTATCAACATCCGAACATGCCATCTCCCTTTCCTCCTCAAGATCCATGTTCATCCGGAAGTGATTTGAGTCGAATTGAGAATATGTTTGAACAAGTGATGAAAAAGAACCAAAACTCTGATGAAAAATTGACATCTCATAATACATCTATCCGAAACTTGTAAGTTCAAATCGGACAAATCTCTCAAGCTTTAAAATTTTGCAAAAAGGGTACTCTACCGAGTGACACGGTAGTAAACCCAAAGGGCCTAAATACCAACCATATGATGGCGGTGACCACATGGAGTGGACGAGGAGGTGATGTGCATGCCTCAAGAGAGAATCAAACCATGGAGGATGAAAAGGAGTTGCCTAATGATTATATGCCTACGGAAGTTGATGATGTTGCGGAACCAAATGAAAGAAATAAAGTGAGAATTGACATTCAAGAGATTGAGGATGAGACAGAAGAGAACGTGAACCCATCTAAGGAATATGTTGTTGACATACCCGAGCCAGTGGTATCCAAAGCCAAGGTACCTTTGCCTAGGCCCCCTCCGCCGTACCCTAAATGGTTAACTAAGAGCAAGAGTGATCACCAGTTCAAAAAGTTCATAGACATGATGAAGGCTCTTACAATCAATGTTCCCATGGTTGAAGCACTTGAGCAAATGCCGGGGTATGCCAAATTCATAAAAGTGTTGGTCACCAGGAAGAGGTCAATGGATTGTGAGACAATACCTATGACGCCTCTACTGAGTTCAATTGTGCACTTCATTGCCCCAAAGCAAGAAGATCGTGGTGCATTCACTATCCCATGCACTATTGAAAGTGCCGACTTTGCAAAAGCCCTTTGTGACTTGGGGGAAAGAATCAACTTAACGTCATATTCAGTGTTTAAAACTTTGGCAATTGGTTAGCCACGAGCAACCTCAATGAGACTTCAAATGGCAAACCGATCAATGAAGAGACCGTTGGGTATAATTGCTGACATCCTTGTTCGGGTAGATAAATTCATTTTGCCGGCCGATTTCATGATTCTTGATTATGAGGTAGACTTTGAAGTCCCAGTTATTCTTGGAAGGCCTTTCCTAGCAGCAGGGAAGTCTTTGGTTGATGTCGAGGCGGGAGCGATGACCTTACGTGTTGGCGGTGAAAAAGTGGTTTTCCCACTGTGCAAATCCATGAAGCAACCTAGTAGCACCGAGGTGTGTTCCTTTATTGAAATCGTCACGGCGGTGATAATGGATGATACAAGTTCTATGAGTAATGTTGAAGATCCACTTGTGTCCGCACCACAAATCCGTTAGGTGAATGATGATTCAAGTAGGGTGATGTTAATTGATACTTTGCATGCCATGGAATTATGTGGTCCTAGTAGGTTGTTATTGGACCTTGATGAATGGGAAACTCCTCTAGTCAAGCCAACAATTGAAGTCCCTCCAGTGTAAGGAATGAAACCAACTGAGCCACACATGTGTCTACAAATTTGTGAACCCGATGCTCTCTTAGAGAGTGTTGCAAAGATGTGTTTGAAATAGAAATGGGGGTTAGATGGTGTGATGTAGCAAGTGATACTATATTCGGCTCACAACACCCCTTGGACTCCCCCAGATCATTCTAGACAAACAAAGGATGATAAGACCGTAGTTGCAAACTTTCATGTAGTACAGTGTGTAGAACAATCATCTCAAATGAGGCAAGATCATCAGAAGGATGGAGTTTTGAACAAAGTGCCACATCGGCATCACTACCCACTACCATTTATTGACAAGATGACAGGTCAACTTGGTGGACGTGCTTTTTAATATTTCTTGGAGAGTTTGATAAGAGCAACGTGGTGGCAGTTCCTGATATGAAGTGATATGAGGGTAACCCGCATTGTGCCGCGACATTAAATTGGGCGCTTCTTGGGAGGAAATCCATGTCTTTTGAATTTCTTTATTTTTCTTTTGTAGAGTAGGACTTTTGAACTGATGGTTTGTGAAGTGTTGTAGGGATAACATTGAATCAGTGCAGGGAAAAAGTGAAAATTGATAAGTCTCTGAACAGTGCCCACACGCCCGCACAACAAAATAGTGCGGTCCGCGTGGGTTTGAAATGCTGAAGGATGGAACTCAGAGGACCCAACATGGCTGCATGGCACTTTTGTGCGGTCCGTGCTGGAAAAAAATTTTTATCGAGGTCTCTGAACTTTACCACGTGGCCACACACCAAAACAGTATGGTCCGAGTGGAAATTGCCCAAGGAGGACGAATTTCTAAAGTTTCCCACACGGCCGCGCATCAAAACAGTGCAGTCCCCGTTGGAGTTGCTGAATCCCAAAAGTTAAAAAACCCTAAGCGGTCTGCGTGAAATCTTTGTGTGGCCATGCAGGAAGGTAAGATACGGTCCGACAGACTTCTATAAATAGGACCCTTGGGCCTCTTTTAACGCTTTTCGCAAACTGTTCATCTGAGAGTACTTTTTTACTGTTCATTCATATAATTTGTGCAGATTTTCACTATCATTAATCCCTAAAAATAGTAAAAAACATGGAGGTGCACAACCACAACGAGGGGGAAAAGATAAGAATACTAGAAGGGGTGGTTCTTTCCAAGGGAAGACAGTTACAAGGGTGGTCAAATTCATTCCCAAGGTCAAGGAGACTATGAAGAAAAACAAGAGGGGCAGCCGACGGGGCTGCTTCTCAGTCAACTGGTATTGAGTATGCCCCCTCCCGGAGTGTGACTTCAGAGTCCACCCCCACACACATGTCTGTGGAGGTTCCAGCATATGAATCATCTTCACCTCAGCAAATAAATGTGGCCACCTCCAAGAGGCCAATGAATGTGGTATCTTCGGACTCGTCTGATGAGTCCAGAACAGAAAATGGGAGTGATGACAAATACTCCACTTCTCACACAACTTCAATATCAGGGGAGAGTGGAGAACAAGAGGAATGAGGTGAACTACAAGTGGGGGATAGAGCGGACCAGCAAACCTGAGGTTCAGGAGGACAGGTTCGTTAGTCATGCCTTCCACCGATTCAGAGAATCGTGGCCCAAGAGAAAGTTCATTCTGAAGAGGAGGTTTATTGATGCTAATTTGGTTCCTCACAATGCTCATGTACAAGCTTATTTCCATACGATAGAGGGTTGGTTCTTTTTCAAAGAACGAGTGGGATTGGCGAATGAACACATGGTGAATGAATTTTATAGCAGTATTCACCATGTAGTTCGGATCTCCACAGCTACAAAAGTCATGGGCAAGATCGTACTTTTTGATGGGAATACTTTGAATGCATTCTTGGGGTTTATGGAGGAGGACGACTCTTAATATTCGGAAAAGTTAGCTTTGAAAGAAGAAGCTCGGCCGTGGTTGGTTGAGATTTTAGCAGATCGAGGAATAGTCCCGGTGTGGCTCAATGCACAAGGAAAGATATTCTGCAACACCCTAAATTTTGAAGCAAAATGGTGGTTGACATTCTTGTGCAATCGGCTTGACCCGACCACACATGATCACTCCGTTCCTATTGATCATGCTGTATTGGTTGCTTCCAATGGCCGGATTCCCATTGAATGTTGGCAATATTATGCATAGGGTGATTTCCATGGTGGGCAATAAAACAAAGATAATCTACCCCTTACCCAACACATTGTCCCTGTACTTCAAAGAGTTGAGGGTGGAAAAGAAGACATATGATATTATGGTACCCGCGGTAAGCCCATATTCGCATTGTGATCAAAAAGGTCCCGACAACCCGAAAAATTCCAAGCAAAGCCAAGCTTCCACTTCTTTCGCAGTTGGACAGTCTAAAGAGCCAACTAACATTGAGCAGCCCACTAATACCACTACAGTACCTCAGGAACTTCCACAGCACCCCCTTCCACCTCAACTGATCTGGTGATCCCGGTTTCAAAGACTCACAGATTCACCGCCGAGCAGCTCACACACTCATTAGCCTGTCTGAATAACTAGATGTCGGAAGCGACATCCAAGTTGACAACATTGACCACAGCTATACAGGCTCAGCGAGCACCAGTGACTGTTGAGATACATGCTTCTTGAGGAGACCTTAAAGAAAATCCTGGCTAACTAGCATCAAATGATGGCAAAGTAGGATTCCTTGGCCAAGCCAGTCGGCAAGCACAACAAGACACTCAAGAGCTTGGCCAAGGAACACAGGAAGTTGAGGAAGACTAACGCCTCATAGAAGTTAGTGACAACTTTGAAGGAGTAGGTGGACAAGCTAGTGGCGGATCAGCTGCCACTAGACTTGTTATTTGATGAGCCAGTTGTAGACCCACCATTTGAGCAGCCACAGGAGAAGGAGCACAGGCCGACAAAGAAGAGGAAAATCCCCAACACCGAGGGAGTTGTTATATCAATAGCTCCAGAGGATGAGGGTCCTTCTAGTTTCCTTTCAGCTGATGAGCGATACTCGAAGCAAGCACCCGTCCCGGCAGCACAACTGCAATAGGTTGGGGACCAGTCTGAGGTCCATGCCAGTACATAGGACACGGGAGCCACTGACCCGCACAGGGCAGCTGCTGAGGCTTGAGGGGCCACTTCTATATCCTTTGCTTGCTTTTGAATGTTTTATTTGGTAGTTAGCACTAGGTACAATGATAGCTCTTAATCGTGGGGGTGTGGCCCTACTTTTTGTTTAAATGGATGATTGTATATACTTTATATTCTCATTACATTCATAGACATAGATGGCTTGTATATAAAATTTCACTTTGAACTCCCTTAGTTGTATATTCTACTTCCCGTGTGTACATATTCATTTGGCTATCATTTGAGCTTTCTTTATCTTTTTGTTATTTCCGTTAAAAATTTTCATTTCGGTGCAAAGTTAGGCTCGTAGCCTCTTTTTTGGTTTTTCTTTGATGTTGTAATAAGCCCTTGGTATTCTAAATGTAACGGTTCTTTCCAAGGGTAGAATGTTGTGTGAACCGGGTGGCTCTTCCCAATGATAGATAGCATGACAACTTTCTTAAGGGTTGAGTAAGTTTTTGATTTTTCTTTTTGATTTTCAAGTTTTTGGTAGTTAAGGGTACCTCAAGCAAAGCTTCACTTGGGCCTAGCACACGTTCCATTGATCTTATGGTCAAAGACATTAAGTTGTCTTTAGGATGGTAAAAGTCGTGGCCGCGAGACTCTTGTGTTGACCAAACAATCATCATGTGGTCAAATATGGGCTATTGTGCGCATTAATCATGACTAAGGTCGTTGTGCACCCTCGACTCCGTCATTAGCAATATGTGTGGCGAGAATTCAATTTGTGAGCCCAAGTACCGAGCCAATGGTCTAGAACTTTCCCCGAATATTTTTTTAGGCGAAATAATAGGTGGAACTTGACTTGAGACGTGATTGTAGGCTCTTCGTGATCCAAAAGTGCTAATTTGATCCATCTCATGACCTACTAATGCAGCGATCCCTAGTCCACCCCTTTTGAGCCTTAAGTATTATTCTTACATGAACCAACGTTACAAGCCTATACCCATTTTTAATGAAACCCTCTCTTAGCACCCAAAAATCTTCCCTTGAGTAATGGCATATATCTAAGTTTGGGGGAGATACAATATAGGCACCAATGTGGTAGAAAAGGCACAAATGCAAAAAGAAAAGGAAGGCAATGAAAATGAGGAAAATGCAAAAAAGAAAGACAAAAGTTAAAAAGACCCAAAGAGGGAACTCAAAGTCAACAAAAAGTGGAAAAATGCTAAAAAGGGTGAACAAAACGGAGAAAAGTTTGAATTGCAAATGAAAGAGTGTTATTGTGTCTCTCTAACCCCTTGAAAGAAGAAAAATTCAAATGAGTCAAGAAAGTGGTAAAACAAATCAAAATAAGTGCTTAGGGGAAGATTGAACCTATATGGATGAAATTGTATCCTACCTTTACCCAAAAGCCTTCACAATGACTCCGAAAATGCCCTATATGATCTTGGGTTGAGGAAAGCCTACATTAGCGGATACTTACATGAAGGGCAAGCATATACTACTTAGAGTCGGACTTAGGGTCTCTTCTTTGAGAGATATGAGCGAAGAATCCATCTACCTCGATTTGTGTGCAATTACTCTAAAAGGTTAGGTTCACTTAGGGAGAGTCGAGGATGTTTGAGTTTAGGTTCCACAATGACCAAAGTACTTGAGAAAGGTTCCTTGATGAGATGTGTCAACTCTTGAGGCTCTTGTGTCACACTTGATCCATATGTTTTCAAATTTCTAAATGTGTTAATGATCAATTCGCATTGAGGAAAATTGTTAGTCCCAATTGATGCTTGATTGAGGTAATTTTTGGAAAAACAGGAATTACCTAGATGTTTTCTATTGAGGGGTAGGTCTCATTTTAATTGCTTGAGGACAAGCAAAGGTTTAAATTTGGGGGAGTTGATAACTGTGAATTGTGCATATTTTACACCCATTCTTACCTAAGCTTTGTGCATAAATTGCTCTTCATTAGTCCTGAATTGCTTATAAGTTGCGTTTGATTGCAGATTTGAGCGAGATGATGAATATCACAAATCGGCTAAAAAATGCGTGAAACCTGCGAAGCGCCAGAAGATGAGTGAATCTTGGGAAAAAGAGACATGTGCAGACCGTACTGATTTGTCATGCGGCCGCACAGGAAGGTTCAGAAAGTTAACAAGTGTCAGACCAAGCTGCGCGGTCTGTTCTGTTTTGCCATGTGGCCGCGCAGAATAGTTCAGAGAGGCACAATTTTGAAGAAGTTCCACGCACACCGCATCCATTTCTACGCGGTCCGCATTGAAGATTGATCAGGGGCTAATAAAATCAAGGCAAAAATTCCACAAGGCCCCACATCAAATCAGTGCGGTCCACGTGGGTACAAGATCAGAGAGCCAAAAGTGGGAAAGATTCTGCAGTGCGTCCGCGCACCATTTCTATGCGGTCCACATTACTTGCCTTATGCGGTCGCACACCATTTCTACGTGGTCCGCATGACCTTACTTATGTGGCCGCGTGACATTTGTATGCGATCCACATACTCAAGTCCATAATCAAGAATATGAAGATCATTTATCCTTCTCACTGCATGACATTTCTATGCGGTCCGCAACAAACCCTCAAGGGTATCTTTGTCCGGTTTTTCATGTGTAGTATCAATAGAATATTTTACTTTTTTGGTAAAGTTTTGTAATCTATCTGAGCGGCTGAGCATGAGACAACATTTATTAGCCTATTTTAGGCAAATTTCTATTACATTTAGCGTGTATTCAAGTGGATTAATCTTGTAGTTAATTATTATGTCAACTTCTTCTAGTATTTCTTCTATTTCTACTGCTTCCATGTCTAGCTAAACCCATTAACTAGGGTTGTGGCTCAACCCTAGAGTGGATAATTAATGGGTGTTTTTTCTAAATATTTAGATGATTTTGGGTGCTTGGTATTTGGGTTAATTATATGTTTTAACTTTGATTTGGTGGTTGCAAACACTAAGTCTAGCTTAGCGGGTCTTGACTATTCTTGAGAAGGAGTGTCTATGACCTCATAATTAACCCAACAAGGATTTGGGATGGACCCATGAGAATGGTAGTCCCAAGTAACGGGTTAAACCTCGAGAGAGTAATTACCCTACTTGAACCATTAGCTGCTTGAGCAAATTAGTCTACCAAATTGGTCTCGAGAGAGTCAATTGGGCAAAATTATTCTCTCTACTGAGAGGTGTGAGAGTGAGTGCCAAGTGCAATGGTTATCCATATTTCTCTTATTATCATCCTTGTATTAGAATTCTATACATGTTAATTAGTCACCTAGGCGAGTTCTACGACCCTAGTGGTTCTCTCTTATTGCATACAACTAGCATCATTATCTATCATACTTTAGCTTATAATTGTAGTTGATAAACAAAAGAAAAACCAAAAATTATAGAAGCAAAATTAGGAGCTAAAACACTTTCCTAGACTTTACAAATACTCGACTCCCATAACTAGCTCCCTGAGGAAATTGACCCCGAAACCACTATCGAGTAAAAGTTGATAGCGCCCACTCTTCCCAAGGGTTGAGTCCGCACTGATCACATACTATTAGTGACGGCGTTTTAGGGATGAAAGTTTTACAAAAAACATTTCATCACAAAAAGCCTATTGTGACAAAATATTAATTTTAGGTCACAAAATTATATGTCACTAATAATCAAATTTGTTGTATGGAAGAGTTTTGAGTAAAAATATGCTCATTTGCTTTTTTAAGATTTTTTTAAAAGACCAAGTTTGACTTCAGTCAATATTTTGGGAAAACGGACCCGGATTTGTGATTTGGCAATTTTTAAGGGTTCGTGGAAAAATATGGGACATGAGCGTATGTCCGGAATCGAATTTCGAGGTCCCTAGCCCAAGTAATGAATTTTTATCTAAAATTGTTTAATTGAAGTTTTAAGGAAATAAAGAAACCATGTAATCATTGATTTCCCGGGTATCATGCATAAATTTTGGTTTTGAAGCTTGGTACAGGTCCGTAATGTTGTTTAGAACTTTCCCGTAAAATTTGGTGTCAATCCAAGGAGTTTAAGGGCGTTTTGACCCGTTAGAGGAGAATTAAGAACTTGAAGATTCAATAGCTTGATTCATTTGGTTTTGGGGGTAATTCCACAATTAACATTGTTTTTGGAGTTCCGAGGGTTCGAGTAGGGCCGCTTCGTGATTTTAGACTTGTCAGTATGATGGGTTAGGGCTCGGGAGCCCCAAGCGTCAAACGACCAACGTTCAAGCAAAGTAGAAAAACTTAAGAAGAGCTGGAGTTGCTGCTTCTGTCATAACTGCATCTGCGGTTCTTGGACCGCAGATGCGGTCAGCCCATCACAAAAGCGGAAAGGGCCAGGCCAAGGGGAAACACAGAAGTGGTCCAGCTCCTTAGGCCCAAATCCGTAGAATCGGCTCGACATCCGCAGAAGCGGGCTTGCATAAGGGGGCACCTGACCGCCGAAGCGGTCCAGTCTTCTTGGGCCATTTCTGCAAAAAATGAGCCTTTTTCCGCAAAAGAGCTCATGGTATCGCAGAAAGGGAAATCGTAGGGGACAGAGAGTTCATTTGATCCGTACTCATAGCCATTTGTCCCACACACAACTCCACACTTGGGCGATTTGGGTGCTTCCAAAGAGAGGGTTTCAACATATTATTGCAAGGTTAGTAATCTCCCCCCATTCTTAGTTTAATTATATGAACATTAGATATATTAAATATTAAAATTTAGTAAAAATCAAGGGTTAGAGCTAGATCTAGAATTTTAGTAATATTAATATTTAAGCATGTAAAATTCTATGTAATGAATAAGAAATGATATATTATTGATCCTTAGGTTGTAGAGAACAATTTCCTTCGAAAAATATCGGAATCTGGGCATGTGGGCTAGGGGTCGGAATTTAGGAAACTTGTGGAAAAGGTTAGAAAATTACTTAAATAGATAGAATTCGACCTTGTAAGCCTATATTACTAGTTCTTATATGTTTTAACTAGTTCATGGTAGTTCGGCTCAGAGTTGAGAGCTTGGGCTTGTTCTTGATATTGGAAGTGTGCTTGGGAGCAAGGTGAGTCTCCGTTCTAACCGTGTAAGAGGGAATTATCTCCATAGGTATAGCAATTGAATTAGTTGTCCTTGTATTCGGGGGCTACGTACGTACTAGGTGATGAGAGTCCGTACGTAGCGACTATTATTCTAAGTCCGGGTATTTTAGGACCCATGAGCATGCTTTACGTGATTTTCTAGTATCATTGATTATCTTGGATTTATATGAACCCTTGTGACTAAGAAGAAGGGATTGGAATAACCCATTGACTCTTAAAAGAAAATAATTGGCATTTCTTTGTACAGCCACCTTCATATGCATATTGAATGTTGTTGTTTCTTGACTATGAGCTTATTTATATTTGATCACCTCGCACGGGTGATTCGTCAGCGGGGTAATAGATGAATTATGGTTCGAGCCGTTCGACCCACGACAGTGCACAATTTACTATTTTCATGTTGGATCAGGCCGTACGTTCTTCGGTGGTTATATGTGTATGATTTATGTGAGACATTATTGTGGATTAGGACTCATATTTGCTTTCATGTATATATAGATACTAGTAATGACCACCAAAAGGAAGATATTATGTTTGGTACTTGCTAATTCTTATAAACCGAGTTAAGTTTGTTATAAATTCTTCTCATTTTATTCGACCTTACTAAGTATCAAGTCGACCTCTCGTCTCTACTTCTTCGAGATTAGACGGCATACTTACTGGGTACTTATTATTTATCTACTCATGCTACACTTCTGTACTTCAATGTACAAGGCTTGAGGCAAATGGATATGATTACCACTCTGGTGCGCGTTAGCGAGCGAACTTGGGACTTCTACGGTGAGAAGATTTCTTTCCATGCCGATCTGCAGCAAAAGAAGTCTTCTTTTGTATTATTATTTCCTGTCTATTTGGATCCAGACAGTAAGGTAGTGTGATATTCTTTTGGGATGCGTATCCTACTAGTTTCCCATAGCTTGTGACACCGGGTATGACATACACTTTGGTAGATGATTTTTTGGGGTGTGTAATTTTGTTATTACAGTTTTCAGCTCTTCTGGTTTAAATTCCAAATTGAGTGTATATTTCACATATTATAATTAAAAGCAACATAAGTGTTTTATAAATGTTTCCACAATTGGCTTGACTGACAAGGGTGTCGGGCGCTCTCATGACCTATATGAAAATGGGTCGTGACAATTCTCCTTTAAGAAATGGAGTTTAATCCTTTTAGAAATCAATTTACTATTCAATGTGATTCAAGCAATTCAAGATATCATTGAGTTCATAAATAATCCAAGTATAACATGCTTTTGGGTCCTAATTACCCGGAAAATATCATCAAAGTAGCTATGCATGGACTCTCATTACCTCGTGCATACGTTGCCTACACAAATAGGAGCACATAATTAATTATTACACCCATGGCAACAATTCCCTCTTACAAGGTTAGAAATGAGACTCAACTCGCTCCAACGCGCACTTCCAATATCAAGAACAAACCCAAGCTCTTAATTCGGAGCCGAACGACCACAAACTAGTAGAAATACGTAAGAACTAGTCAATAAAGGCCTACAAGGTCGAATTCTAACTATTTAAGCTATTCCCAAACCCTTTTCACAAGTTTCCTAAATTTTGACACCGGGCCCACGTGCCCGAATTCCGATATTTTTCGAAGGAAATTCTTTGATTTAAAAAGTATTAAAACAAAATTTGGATTAAGTAATTTGGTTGGATTGCCTGACAGCGATGTCCGGTGTCATCGCGACCCTTAGTGTATTTTAGTTCGTGACATTCGAAATCGAATTCCGACCCCGATATCAAAAAATCCACTTCCGGTCAAACTTCTCAAAAACCTTCAAATTTTTATCTTTAGCCAAATGGCTCCAAAATGATATACGAACCTCCGAATTTACTTCCGATCGCGCTCCCAACTCCAGAATCACCATACAGAGCTGCTCCTAGACTCGAAATCCCAAATGGACATTGATAACACTTAAATACACTTCAAGCCAAACTTATGAAATTTCTTCCAAAATGCTAAGTTCCACAATTGGCAACAAAACACTCCCGGGTAATCCAAAACCCGACCCGGGCATACACCGAAGTCCAAAATCATCATATGAGCATGTTGGAGGCTTCAAATCCCAATTCTGAGGTCGTTTACTTAAAAACCCAATCTTACTGAATTTTTTCAACTTTAAGCTTCCGACATGAGGATTCTCTTTCCAAATCAACTCTGAACTTCCCGAAATTTTATTTCGACCGTGCGAACAAGTCATAATACCTAAAATGAAGCTTCTCATGGACTATAACTGCTGAACGACATACTAGAGCTCAAAACAACCGATCGAATTATTACACTTGCTCACCATCCCCTCATTTATTGATTAAGCCCATTTTCCCCATCTAAAATTAGTGAATTGATTCCAGTATAAATGAAAGAAAAAGAAAAAGGAATGACATTGTAACGACCCGGCCCGTCGTTACGGGAATTAACACCCCGTTACCTTACATTTTCATATTTTATGCTTTTAAATCAGTAATAGAATATATCGGGTGAGTTAGGAGTGATTCGGTTTGAATATAAGAAGTCAACCTAGAGTTGACTATTGAGTTAGAGCGCTTGAAACCGGATTCCGATGATTCAACTAGTTTCGGGGGATCATTTATGACTTAGGAGAGCAATCAGAATCGAATTCGGAGGTCCGATGTAGTTTTAGGCTTGAATTGGCGAAGGTTGAATTTTGGCAAAAACCGGATGGTAGGTGAGATTTTGAACCGGGGGTCAGAATGGAATTCCGACAATTTCTGCAGCTTTGTTATGTGAATTTGGATATGTCTGCAAATTTTCAGGTCATTCGGACATCGTTTGATCGGGTTTTGGACTGAATGTTAGTTTCGAAAGTTTTGAAGAAACTTAGGCTTGAATTCGTGTGTAAATGGTGATTTTGATGTTTAGGATGGTGTTTATATGATTGGAACAAGTCTGTATCATATTTTGGAGTATGTTGGTGGTTTTCGTTGGGGTCCCGGAGGCCTCGGGATGATTTCGGACCATCAACCGGGCATTTTTGAACTTGGCAAAATCTGCAGAAAATTGCAGGTTACTGTACAGGCATTTAAGCCTTCGCGTTCGCGTGGCATGGGCCGCGCTCGCGAAGGCCAGGCGGATCAAAGCATCGCGTTCACAAGCAGGGGCGTCGTGTTCACGTAGTCAAGGTGGGGTGAAGCTTCGCGTTCACGTGACTGGGAGCCGCGATCGCGTAGAAGGAATAGGGAGAGCTTCGCGTTCGCGTGGGAGTGTACGCGCTCGCGTAGAAGAAGAACCCGACGGCTGGGAGATTGTACATCGCGAACGCGTGGTGCAGCATCGCGTTCGTGAAGGGGAAACAAGAGCTGAGCATCGCGAACGCGTGAAGACCATCGCGAACGCGTAGAACAAATTGGCCTGGCAGTGAAATTAAATTGCAGAACAGAGGGCTTACGGGTTCATTCACCCAAAACATAATTTTGAGCCCTAGAGAGAAGAAAACACGAGGAAAATACTAAGAAATCATCGGGTATTCATCGGAGGTAAGATTCTTGACTCAAAAACATAATTTTATGGTAGAATTAACATCAATCTTCATGAATTTGGGTAGAAATTATGAAGAATTGTGGCCTAGAAATTGAAAACAAAAATTTGGGTTTTGAAAGGCCAATCGAACTTCGACTTCGATAAATTTTATATGCATGGACTCGTGGCGAGACAAGGATCGCGTTGGTAATAATTTCTGAATTTTTCGAGCAGTGGGCCCGGGGTCAGGTTTTTACCAACTTAGTGTATTTATGCGAATTTCATGTAAATTGAAATGGGTTATGATTCTTTGACCCGTAGTTAATATAATTATTGTGGATTGACTAGATTCTACACACGAGGGAGCGAATTTCAAAGGAAAAGGCATCGCGGACGAGTCTACGACCGGCTAGAGGTGAGTAGTTTGTGTATATGGTAGCCTGAGGGTTCGAAACCCCGGCATAGCACATTGTGACGCTAGTAGGGCGTGGCTCGCACCCCGTGGCAGGTGCGGGATTGATTGTGACTTGGGATTGAGACTTGGTCCATCCTGGATGTGAATAATATGTTATTAGTGTTGGAAATACACTGTATTTGATATATTTGTGGGCGGTAAGCCTTGTTTGGGGCCTTGTGCCGACCTGTAGCGTCCTTAGAGGATAATATTTATGTGATAGCCATATTTGCTTAATCACTGAATTCAATTTTGGAAATTGAAATCACAGTATTGATATGCTAAGTCACCGGCTTTTGCAAATTTAATAAAAGTTAAAGTTTATTCATAAATTATGAACTGGAAACTGGAATTAAGAAAAATGAATTGTTTTGTAACTTATCTGATTATTGTGGACTGAGGATGGATCGGGCTACACGCCGCAGCGGTTATTATGATATGAGGATCGGGCTGCACGCCGCAGCGGTATTTGCGCTTGGGCTGTAGGAGCCCCTCCGGAGTCTGTACACACCCCCAGTGAGCGCCGTCGACGTTAAATGGATCGGGCTACACGCCGTAGCGGTTATGTGCAATGCATTGCATCTTTATTTGTTGAATTATTCTGTGGTAGCTGTATTATACTGTTGATGCTTGTTCGTAGGAGATTCGGACTGTAGTGTAGCTTCATATTGTGGTATTTTGTGTATTTCCTACTTTCAGCTGCTTATATATATTTATTATTCACTAAGTACTTAGTACTCACCCCTACTCCCTGCACCTTTTGTGTGCAGACGCAGGAACTCAGGAGCAGTAGACAGGCATTTGCAGAAGTTTTCAGAGTCATACCAAGTTGCTGAGGTAGCTGCCGACGTTCGCAGAACCTAGCTTCTCCTCCTTTTTTCAATTGCTATTTTATAATCAGACTTGAGTATTTCTATACAGTGTTCTCTAGTTCTGTTGGGTTTTGTTAGAGGCTCTACACTTGTGACTCCAGATCTTTGGGAGTGTCAGTTATTTTCGCACTTCTCAGTATTTTGTTCATTATTATTATTATTGGAGTTATTTGACTTATATATTCTTCTTGGAATGTCCATTTGGGACTGATAGTCGTTGTTATAAGTAATTGTTAGTCTGGCTGGCCTAGCTTAATTGTTGGGCGCCATCACGACTGGATTTGGGTCGTGACAAATTGGTATCAGAGCCTAGGTTACTAGGACTAGCAAGTCATGAGCCGGTTTAGTAGGCTTTCGCGGATCGGTACGTAGACGTCCGTATCTATCCCCGGGGGGCTACATAACTTTAGGAAAAACCTCACTTTTCTTGGATTCATATCGTGGGGGTTATGTTATTGTGAAACTAAACTTTTCCCTATTCTATTCTCTCACAGATGGCGAGAACACGTGCTAGCGGATGTGGCGGACGTGGTGGTCGACCACCATTGGCACCTAGAGGCCGTGGTCATGGTAGAGGTAGGGCAGCAGCACCAGCACTTGCTGACCCACCAGCCGATCAGACTCAGGACCAGATTCCAGCGGCGAACGCTCCGGCAGCTCAGGTTCAGGCACCGGCAGTGCCTATTGTGATACCGGGTCTTCAGGAGACCTTGGCTCAGATCTTATCAGTGTGCACAGGTTTGGCTCAGGTCGTTGCAGCCTCTACTGCAGTGTCTTCTTCACAGGCAGGGGGAGGATATCAGACCCCCGTGGCTCGCACACCCAAGCCGGTGATACAGGGTATTCAGGCACCTGGGGCAACTCCAGTTTAGCCAGTTGCGCCCGTTGCACCAGCTCCTACTTATGTGGTCCTAGTTATGCCCGACGATGAGCAGCTACGTTTGGAGAGATTTGAGAGGCTACAGCCTCCGGCATTCAGTGGTGCTGAGGGCGAGGACGCCCAGGGTTTTCTAGACCGATGTCAGCGCATGCTTCGTACTGTGGGTATTCTGGAGTCTAGCGGTGTTGCTTTCACTACCTTCCAGTTCACGGGACTAGCATTTCAGCGGTGGAAGGATTTTGAGAGGCGTAGGCCTGTTGGGGCAGCGCCCCTCACTTGGCAGTAGTTCTCCACGGTTTTTCTGGAGAAGTATGTGCCCCAGTCTCAGAGGGAGGAGCTGCGTCGTCAGTTTGAGTGGCTGAAGCAGGGAGATGTGACGGTTACTCAGTATGAAATGAGATTCACACAGCTGGCCCGTCATGCCATGTGGATGGTTCCTACCGATAGAGAGAGGATCCGGAGATTTATTGATGGGAAGTCAACCTAGAGTTGACTATTGAGTTAGAGTGCTCGAAACCAGATTCCGATGATTTGACTAGTTTCGGGGGATCATTTATGACTTAGGAGAGCAATCGGAATCGAATTCGGAGGTCCGATGTAGTTTTAGGCTTGAATTGGCGAAGGTTGAATTTTGGCGAAAACCGGATGGTAGGTGAGATTTTGATCCGAGTGTCGGAATGGAATTTCAACAATTACTATAGCTTCGTTATGTGATTTTGCATATGTCTGCAAATATTCAGGTCATTCGGACATCGTTTGATCGGGTTTTGGATTGAATGTTAGTTTCGGATGTTTTGAAGAAACTTAGGCTTGAATTCATGTGTAAATGGTGATTTTGATGCTCAGGATGGTGTTTATATTTTTGGAACAAGTCCGTATCATGTTTTGGAGTATGTTGGTGGTTTTTGTTGGGGTCCCGGGGGCCTCTGGATGATTTCGGACCATCAACCGGGCATTTTGAACTTGGCAAAATCTGCAGAAAATTGCAGGTTACTGTACAGGCATTTAAGCCTTCGGGTTCGCGTGGCATGGGCCGCGTTCGCGAAGGCCAGGCAGATCAAAGCATCGCATTCTCGAAGACCAAGCGGATCAAAGCATTGCTTTCGCAAGCAGGGGCGTCGCGTTCGCGTAGGCAAGGTGGGGTGAAGCTTCGCGTTCGCGTGACTGGGAGACGCGATCGCGTAGAAGGAAAGGGGAGAGCTTCGCGTTCGCGTGGGAGTGTATGCGTTCGCGTAGAAGAAGAACCCGGCAGCTGGGAGATTGTACATCGCGAACATGTGGTGGAGCGTTGCGTTCGCAAAGGGTAAACTGGAGCGGAGCATCGCGAACGCGTGAAGACCATCACGAATGCGTAGAACAAATTGGTCTGGCAGTGAAATTAAATTGCAGAATAGAGGGCTTAAGGGTTCATTCACCAAAAACATAATTTTGAGCCCTAGAGAGAAGAAAACACGAGGAACACACTGAGAAATCATCGGGTATTCATCGGAGGTAAGATTCTTGACTCAAAAACACTATTTTATGGTAGAATTAACATCAATCTTCATGAATTTGGGTAGATATTGTGAAGGATTGTGGCCTAGAAATTGAAAGCGAAAATTTGGGTTTTGAAAGGCCAATCGAACTCCAATTTCGATAAATTTTATATGCATAGACTCGTGGTGAGACGAGACTCACGTTGGTACTCATTTCGGAATTTTCTGAGCAGTGGGCCCGGGGTCGGGTTTTTACCAACTTAGTGTATTTATGCGAATTTCATGTAAATTGAAATGGGTTATGATTCTTTGACCCGTATTGTCACGACCCCAAATCCGGTCATGATGGCGCCCAGCACATTGCTAAGCCAGCCTGACCAATCCATATCAACCACGGAGCTAGAAGCTCTCTTTAACCCATTTAAGCAAATTAATTCACGAAATAACAGCGATACATGTAACGAAAACGGGAACCAAGTCCCATAATACATCAACTCCCATAGACCAAGGGTCAAGAGTCATGAGCCTCTACCGAACATGAGTGTATAAAGGTTTACAAGATACCAAGTGCGGAAAGAAAAGTCAATACAAAATCAAGACAGTAAGAAGGAATATCGGGTCCTGCGGACTCTGCAGCTACCTCGTATATCCCACAGTTGTCGCCTCGCACAGCTACTGGATCACTGCTGAGAGGTACCTGGATCTGCACACAAGGTGCAGGGAGTAAAATGAGTACTGCCAGACTCAGTGGTAATAAACAAGGGTAAGACAGCGCAGATAAGAAATCCGCAATAAAACACTATGTAAAGCTATAATCGAATACCCTGTCCGGAATCAATATCAACTGTACCTATACCAATAAGTACTAGCAAAATAGTATAACAGCTAGCAGATGTAGCTAAATGCAATGCAATGCATGATATGACCGCTACGGCGCGTAGCCCGACTCCAATTTTGGGTACCCGTGCTCACTGCGGGGGTTCAGACTCCGGAGGGGCTCCTACAGCCCAAGCACATCTCATAGAGATATTCCTGCGGCGTGCAGTCCGATCCAACATATATCTCGCCGCGGCGCGCAGCCCGATCCACTACTAGTCAGCTAATATGCAGATACAGCCTCGCAGGCTCAAAAATAGTTTTCGAAAACTCTTTTATCATTTTTCAGTTGGAAAACAGTAATGTCAAGTTCCAGAGATTGGAATTGGCATAATAACAAAAATAGCTGCGGACTAGTAGTAAACTAGCATGTCTATATGATAAGACAATGATAACGATCCTTGCGGGATCCAATAACTGGCTCACGGCCCACATGTATACTCAACCGCCCAAGAAGGGGGTTCCTTGGCTCAAGAGTGGCCATTATCACAATATATATATATACAACCATCCGAGAAGGAGGTTCGACGGCTCGAGAATAGCCAATAATACAGTATCAACAGGTCGGACTAATATATAGTCTCCAGTTCATGATCGACCCCGCACTCTCAAGAGTGTGCGTGTCTCGCCGCTATACAGCGTCACAAAGTGGTATACCGGTGGTCATCACCCACATCTATTACTCACCTCAATACGGCGCGACGACTACTCCGCAATGCCCTTGCCACGAGAATCAAGCTCCGCACGCGTCGAGTCTGATCAAATACAGTAGAAATACAACAAATTAGGCCAACGGGACGACACCCAATCAATACAACTCAATTTACATCAAAATTCCCAAAGTTGTCAAAACCCGACTTTCGGTACGCTTGTCGAAAAATCACGAAAGTCACATATTCGGAACCCTCATCTCAATACGAGTCTAAGCATATCAATTTTACCAAATTCGGACTCCATTTGCCCATTCAAAACCTTAATTTTCTAAAGTTCAAGCCTAGGGCTAAATCCTCCATAAATTACCCCAAATTCCTCTATTTTCATGATATAATTGCATAATATTACCAATACTAATCATAGTTTAAGTCCATAGTTGATTACCTGATGATTTCCCTTGAATTTCTCTTCAAAATCGCCCAAATCGCCTCTAAAGCCGAGACCCAAATGTGTGAAATGTTCTGAAATGTTTCTAACTTCTGATACACTTAACTTACAGCGATTTTCGCTTCTGCGGATAAAATTCCGCCTCTGCGGAACCGCTTCTGCGACCTTTTGGTCGCTTCTGCGAACCCAGGCCCTTTTGGCCACTTCCGCACCAGCGATCCAAGGACCGCCCCTACGCATCCGCTTCTGCGGAAACTGGTCCGCTTCTGCGGAATGATCCGCTTCTGCGACCAAGAGTCCGCTTCAGCGGACTCGCCTCCGCGATCAATCCCCCACTTTTGCGGACCAAGCGCTCCTGCGCCCCTCGTCCGCTTCTGCGGACTCGCTCCTGCGCCCACAATTCCGCAGGAGCGGAAACAACAGAAACAGAATCCCAACCTGCAATTTTTCCACAATTTCTCCCGTTTAGCCACCCGAAAACACCCCGAGGCCCCCGGGACCCCATCCAAACACACCAACACATTCTAACACCTTATTCAAACTTGCTCCAATCCTCAAAATACGTCTAATAACACCAAAACCCATAATTCACATCAAATTCATGCCTAAGTTCCTTAAAACATTCCGAATTACACATTCAATCAAAAACCCGACCAAACGACGTCCGAATGACCTGAAATTTTGCAGGCACATCCAAAATCACCTAACGGAGCTACTGCAACTGTCAAAATTCCATTCCGACCCCCGGATCAAAATCTCACCTACCGTTCGGATTTCGCCAAAATTCAACCTTAGCCAATTCAAGCCTATTTCTACACCGGCCTCCAAATTCAATTCCGATCGCTCCCCTAAGTCACAAATCACCTCCCGGAACTAACCGAATCATTAGAATCCGATTCCGAGCCCTCTAACCAAATAGTCAACTCCGGGTTGACTTTCTTTATTCAAGTTTCCTTCACAAAGGCTATATGCCTCATTTCCAATCCCAATCACTCCTAACTCACCCGATAGACTCTAACACTGATATAAAACCATAAAAAATGTATTTACAACATAACGGGGTGGTAATTCTCGTGACGACGGGCCGGGTCGTCACATTCTCCCCCTCTTAAGCAAACGCTCGTCCTCGAGCGGGTCAAGAATCATACCTGAAGTCTCAAACAAGTGAGGATAATCTGCTCCGCATCTCCCGCTCGATCTCCCAAGTGGCCTCCTCCACGGGTCGACCTCTCCACTGAACCTTAACTGATGCAATCTCCTTAGACCTCAATTTTCTCACCCGACGTCCCAAAATGGCAATAGGCTCCACATCATAGGATAGATCACCATCAAGCTGAATGGTACCTGAAGTCTAATACATGAGACGGATCTCCAATGTACTTCCGGAGCATAGACACATGGAATACCGGATGAACGCTAGATAAGTTGGGCGGCAAGGCCAACTCATATGCCACCTCTCCAACTCTCCTAAGTATCTCAAAAGGACCAATGTACCTGGGACTCAACTTTCCTTTCTTCCCAAACCTCATAACACCCTTCATAGGTGAAACCTTCAACAATACTCTGTCACCAACCATGAAAGACAACTCTCGAACTCTACGGTCCGCATATCTCTTCGGACGAGACTGTGCTGTACGAAGCCTCTCCTGGATCAACTTTGCTCTATCCAAAGCATCCTGGACTAACTCAGTCCCTATCAATCTAACCTCACCAGGCTCAAACCATCCCACGGGGGATCTACACCGCCCGCCATACAATGCCTCATACGGGGCCATCTGAATACTCGACTGATAACTGTTGTTGTAGGCAAACTCGGCAAGTGGTAGGAACTCATCCCACGAACCACCAAAATCAATCACACAAGCTCGCAACATATCCTCCAAGATCCGAATAGTGCGCTCAGACTGTCCGTCTGTCTGGGGGTGAAATGCCGTACTCAACTCAACCCGTGTACCCATCTCTCGCTGAAATGCTCTCCAAAACTGAGAAGTGAACCGAGTACCCCTATCGGATATGATAGACACTGGGACTCCATGCAATCGAACAATCTCTCGAATAAAGATCGCCGCCAACCGCTCCGATGAGTAGGTAGTACTAACCGGAATGAAGTGAGCCGACTTGGTCGGCCTATCCACAATCACCCACACGAATCAAACTTCCTCGCCGTCCGAGGGAGTCCGGGAATAAAGTCCATAGTGATCCTTTCCCATTTCCACTCGGGAATAACAATGCGCCGAAATACACCACCGGGCCTCTCTGATGCTCGTACTTAACCTGCTGACAGTCGAGGCACCGTGCTACATGTCCGACAATGTCCATTTTCATCTTCCTCCACCAATAGTGTTGTTTCAAATCTTGATACATCTTCGCGGCTCCCGGATGGATAGAATACCGCGAGCTATGGGCCTCTTCCAGAATCAACTCACGAAGGCCATCAACATTGGGCACGCATATCCGGCCCTGCATCCTCAATACGTCGTCACTATCAATGGTGACATCTCTAGCATCATCATGCTGAACTCTGTCCCTAAGGACAGCCAAATGTGGATCATCATACCTGGCGCTCACGAATACGATCATATAGAGACGACCGAGATACAACACAAGCCAATACCCTACTGGGCTCCGAAATATCTAACCTCACTAGCCGATTGGATAGAACCTGAACATCATAAGCAAATGGCCTCTCCTCAGCTGGAATATATGCCAAGCTCCCCATACTGACCGCCTTCCAGCTCAAAGCATCGGCCACCACATTGGCCTTCCCCGGATGATATAAAATAGTAATGTCATAATCCTTAAGCAACTCAAGCCATCTCCGCTGTCTCAAATTAAGGTCTTTCTCTGTTTGAACAAGTGCTGGAGACTACGATGGTCGGTATACACCTCACAAGACACGCCGTACAAATAGTGCCTCCAAATCTTCAATGCATGAACAATGGCGGCTAGCTCCAAGTCATGAACAGGATAGTTCTTCTCATGTGGCTTCAACTGCCGAGAAGCATAAGCAATCACCTTACCTTCCTGCATCAACGCACAACCTATCCCCACTCTCGAGGCATCACAATAAACAATATATGAACCTGAAGCTAATGGCAATACTAACACTGGAGCTGTGGTCAAAGCTGTCTTGAGCTTCTGAAAGCTCTCCTCGCACTCATCCGACCACACGAATGGTGCACCCTTTTGAGTCAATTTAGTCAATGAAGAAGCAATGGATGAAAATCCCTGAACAAACCGGCGATAATATCCCGCCAAACCAAGAAAACTCCTGATCTCTGTAGCTGAGGACGGTCTAGGCCAACTCTGCACCGCCTCTATCTTTTTCTGATCAACCTGAATACCATCACGAGACACCACATGTCCCATAAATGCTACGGACTCGAGCCAAAACTCGCACTTGGAGAATTTAGCATATAGCTTCTCCTCCCTCAATCTCTGCAACACAATACTCAAATGCTGAGCATGCTCCTCCTGACTACGGGAGTAGACTAGAATGTCATCAATGAACACAATCACAAATGAATCCAAATAGGGCCTGAACACACTGTTCATCAGATGCATAAATGCTGCCGGGGCGTTGGTCAGCCCAAACGACATCACAAGAAACTCATAATGACCATATCGGGTCCTGAATGCAGTCTTCAATATATCTGAGTCTCTGATCTTCAGCTGATGATAGCCTGAACGAAGATCGATCTTAGAAAACACCCTTGCACCCTGTAATTGGTCAAACAAATCATCTATGCGCGGCAGAGGGTACTTGTTCTTCACTGTCACTTTGTTCAATTGCCTATAATCAATACACATTCGCATGGAACCATCTTTCTTTTTAACAAATAATACCGGTGCACCCCACGGAGACACACTAGGACGGATGAAACGCTTATCCGAAGTTCTCGAAGTTGCTCTTTCAGCTCTTTCAACTCAGCTCGGTGCCATTCGATAAGGAGGAATGGATATGGGCTAAGTGCCCGCACCAAGTCAATGCCAAAATCAATATCCCCGTCCGGCGGCATGCCCGGCAGGTCTGAGGGGAATACATCTGGGAAGTCCCTCACAACAAGTACAGAATCAATGCTAGGAGATTCAGCTCCCACATCTCTCACAAAAGCTAAGTACGATAAACACCCTTTTTCAACCATCTTCTGAGCTTTTAAGAACGAAATAACATGGCTAGGGACGAAATCGGCCGAACCCCGCCACTCAATCTGAGAAATACCAGGAATGGCCAACGTAACTGTCTTAGCATGACAGTCCAATATAGCATGGTACGGAGACAACTAGTCCATACCCAATATAACATCAAAGTCCACCATTCCCAACAATAACAAATCTGCCTGGGTCTCCAGACCCCCAATAGATATAACACAGGATCTATAGACATGATCCACAACGATCGTATCACCCACGGGGTGGATACATGAACAGGTAAATCAAGACTACCACGAGTCGCACCCAAGTGATGTGCAAAATAAGAGGACACGTAAGAATATGTGGACCCTGGATCAAATAGAACGAGAACCAATGAGTGACGGACAGAAATGATACCCGTAATCACCGCATCGGAGGCAACCGCATCACGCCCGTCAGGGAAGTGCATAGAACCACGCCTTGGCCTCCACCGTATCTCTCCTCGCCCCCGGGGCGACCACGAGAAGACCGACCTCCACCTCTACTAGACCGAGATGGTGTCGAAGAGGAGGGCTGATCCCTCTATTGAGTCCTGCCCCTACGTAGTCGAGGGCACCGTCTCCTCATGTGGCCAAACTCACCATACTCATAACATGCACCTGGTGCTGGAGAAGTAAGTGCTGCACTCTGGGCTGGGAGGGCACTAAGTGATGACCGACCCTGCTGAAACCCCTGTCGACCACGACCATAAGAACCTCCGCTCTGCTCCGGGCGGCCTGAATGAGAAGGTCTAGATGAGCGACCTCTGCTCCGCCGGGAATGCCCTCTAGATGGAGCACCGCTGAAACTGCCCGAACCGCGAGGCCTCTTGGCCTCCCGCTCCTCTCTCTCGCCGACGATCCGCCTCAACGGAGCGTGCCATATCAGCAACCTCCTCAAACGATGATGACAGAACTCGCTCACCGGTCATAAGAATACGGACAGAGTAGTTGAGGCCATCAATGAACCTCCCGATCCTCTCCCTATCGGTTGGGGATCATCCATGTGGCATGCCTAGCCAACCGAGTGAATCTAAGCTCATACTGGGTCACAGACATGTCGCCCTGAATCAACCACTCGAACTGGCGACGTAGCTCCTCGCGACGAGACTGAGGTACATATTTCTCTAGAAAGAGAGTAGAGAATTGCCGCCATGTGAGAGGTGCCGCTCCTGCAGGCCTACGCCTCTCAAACTCCTCCCACCAATCAAATGCGGGACCAGTAAATTGAAAGGTAGTAAATGAAACTCCACCGGACTCAAGAATACCAGCCGTACGCAGCATCTTTTGACACTTATCCAAGAAACCCTGGGCATCCTCGCCCTCAACGCCACCGAAATGGGGTGGCTGAAGTCTACCAAATCTCTCAAGACGACGCTCGTCGTCATCGGGCATAACCTGAACCATATGCTCTGGAGCTGGAGCCGGTGCAGCTGGAGGAATAACCGGTGCAACCACCGAGCGGGGACCGCCTCCGGCGTCCGAAGTCCCCGAACAACCGGGTCGGTGTGCGAGCCGGCAGGGGTCCGCCGTCCACCCCCGACCGAGATGTCGCTACGATAGCCGGTAGCCGAAACTACCCGAGCCAAACCGGAACACACCGATAATATCCGAGCAAGAGTCTCCCGAAGACCGAGAATAGCAATAGATATAGTCCGGCCCCGAACTGGGACCGCCGGAGCATCAACCACCGGGGTCGCTCCCGAATCGGTACAACAGGGCAGGTCGACCGGCGCCGCTCGCCCGCCCTACCTCTACCTCTAGCATGACCGCGCCCACGGCCTCTAACAGGTGGCAACGGAGGTCGTCCACCTCGTCCCGATGCTCGCGTTCTCGCCATCTACGAGAGAATAGAATATAGAAGTTCGGTTCTCAGAACAACAAAGATCGCACGACCGAGTTCAAGAAAAGTGAAGTTTTCCTAAAGGTTCGCAGCCCTCCCGAGGATAAGTACAGGCGTCCCCGTACCGATCCACAAGACTCTACTAACCGGCTCAAGACTCACGAGGCCTAGTAAACCTAGGCTTTGATACCAACTTGTCACGACCCCAAATCCGGCCGTGATGGCGCCCAGCACACTGCTAGGCCAGCCTGACCAATCCATATCAACCACGGAGCTAGAAGCTCTCTTTAACCCATTTAAGCAAATTAATTCAAGAAAATAACAGCGATATATGTAACGAAAACGGGGAACCAAGTCCCATAATACATCAACTCCCATAGACCAAGGGTCAAGAGTCATGAGCCTCTACTGAACATAAGTGTATAAAGGTTTACAAGATACCAAGTGCGGAAAGAAATGTCAATACAAAATCAAAAGACAATAAGAAGGAATATCGGGTCCTGCGGACTCTGCAGCTACCTCGAATATCCTACAGATGTCGCCTCGAACAGCTACCGGATCACTGCTGAGAGGTACCTGGATCTGCACACAAGGTGCAGGGAGTAAAATGAGTACTGCCAGACTCAGTGGTAATAAACAAGGGTAAGACAGCGCAGATAAGAAATCCGTAATAAAGCACTATGTAAAGCTATAATCAGCTACCCTGTCATAGAATCAATCTTCACTGTACCTATTCCAACAAATACTAATAAATAGCATAACAACTAGCAGATGTAGCTAAATGCAATGCAATGCATGATATGACCGCTACGGCGCGTAGCCCGACTCCAATTTTGGGTACCCGTGCTCACCGTGGGGGTTCAGACTCCGGAGGGGCTCCTACAGCCCAAGCACATCTCATAGAGATATTCCTGCGGCGTGCAGTCCGATCCAACATATATCTCGCCTGCGGCGCGCAGCCCGATCCACTACTAGTCAGCTAATATGCAGATACAGCCTCGCATGCTCAAAAATAGTTTTTGAAAACTCTTTTATCATTTTTCAGTTGGAAAACAGTAATGTCAAGTTCCAGAGATTGGAATTGGCATAATAACAAAAATAGCTGCGGACTAATAGTAAACTAGCATGTCTATATGATAAGACAATGATAACGATCTTCGCGGGATCCAATAACTGGCTCACGGCCCACATGTATACTCAACCGCCCAAGAAGGGGGTTCTTTGGCTCAAGAGTGGCCATTATCACAATATATATATATATACAACCATCCGAGAAGGAGGTTCGACGGCTCGAGAATAGCCAATAATACAGTATCAACAGGTCGGACTAATATATAATCTCCAGTTCATGATCGACCCCGCACTCTCAAGAGTGTGCGTGTCTCGCCGCTATACAGCGTCACAAAGTGGTATACCGGGGTTTCGAACCCGCCGGTCATCACCCACATCTATTACTCACCTCAATACGGCGCGACGACTACTCCGCAATGCCCTTGCCACGAGAATCAAGCTCCGCACGCGTAGAATCTGATCAAATAAAGTAGAAATACAACAAATTAGGCCAATGGGACGACACCCAATCAATACAACTCAATTTACATCAAAATTCCCAAAGTTGTCAAAACCCGACTTTCGGTACGCTTGTCGAAAAATCACGAAAGTCACATATTCGGAACCCTCATCTCAATACGAGTCTAAGCATATCAATTTTACCAAATTCGGACTCCATTTGCCCATTCAAAACCTTTATTTTCTAAAGTTCAAGCCTAGGGCTAAATCCTCCATAAATTACCCCAAATTCCTCTATTTTCATGATATAATTGCATAACATTACCAATACTAATCATAGTTTAAGTCCATAGTTGATTACCTGATGATTTCCCTTGAATTTCTCTTCAAAATCGCCCAAATCGCCTCTAAAGCCGAGACCCAAATGTGTGAAATGTTCCGAAATTTTTCTAACTTCTGATACACTTAACTCACAGCGATTTTCGCTTCTGCGGATAAAATTCCGCCCCTGCGGAACCGCTTCTGCGACCTTTTGGTCGCTTCTGCGAACCCAGGCCCCTTTGGCCACTTCCGCACCAGCGATCCAAGGACCGCCCCTGTGCATCCGCTTCTGCGGAAATTAGTCCGCTTCTGCGGAATGATCCGCTTCTGGGACCAAGAGTCTGCTTCAGCGGACTCGCCTCCGCGATCAATCCCCCGCTTCTGCGGACCAAGCGCTCCTGCGCCCTTTGTCCGCTTCTGCGGACTCGCTCCTGCGCCCACAATTCCGCAGGAGCGGAAACAACAGAAACAGAATCCCAACCTGCAATTTTTCCATAATTTCTCCCGTTTAGCCACCCGAAAACACCCCGAGGCCCCCGGGACCCCATCCAAACACACCAACACATTCTAACACCTTATTCAAACTTGCTCCAATCCTCAAAACACGTCTAATAACACCAAAACCCATAATTCACATCAAATTCAAGCCTAAGTTCCTTAAAACATTCCGAATTACACATTCAATCAAAAACCCGACCAAATGACGTCCCAATGACCTGAAATTTTGCAGGCACATCCAAAATCACCTAATAGAGCTACTGCAACTGTCAGAATTCCATTCCGACCCCCGGATCAAAATCTCACCTACCGTTCAGATTTCGCCAAAATTCAACCTTAGCCAATTCAAGCCTATTTCTACACCGGGCCTCCAAATTCAATTCCGATCGCTCCCCTAAGTCACAAATCACCTCCCGGAACTAACCGAATCATCAGAATCCGATTCCGAGCCCTCTAACCAAATAGTCAACTCTGGGTTGACTTTCTTTATTCAAGTTTCCTTCACAAAGGCTATATGCCTCATTTCCAATCCCAATCACTCCTAACTCACCCGATAGACTCTAACACCTGATATAAAATCATAAAACATGTATTTACAACATAACGGGGTGGTAATTCTCGTGACGACGGGCCGGGTCGTCACACGTATTTGATATAATTATTGTGGTTTGACTAGATTTTACGCACGAGGGAGCGAATTTCAAAGGAAAAGGCATCGCGGACGAGTCTACGACTGGCTAGAGGTGAGTAGTTTGTGTATATGGTAGCCTGAGGGTTCGAAACCCCGGCTTAGCACATTGTGATGCTAGTAGGGTGTGGCTCGCATCCCGTGGAAGGTGCGGGATTGATTGTGACTGGGGATTGAGACTTGGTCCATCCCGGATGTGAATAATATGCTATTAGTGTTTGAAATACACTGTATTTGATATATTTGTGGGCGGTAAGCCTTGTTTGGTGCCTTGTCCCGACCTGTAGCGTCCTTAGAGGATAATATTTATGTGATAGCTATATTTTCTTAATCACTTAACTCAGTCCTGGAAATTGAAATCACATTATTGATATGCTAAGTCACCGGCTTTTGCAAATTTAATAAAGTTAAAGTATTTTTCATAAATTATGAACTGGAAACTGGAATTAAGAAAAATGAATTGTTTTGTGACTTATCTGATTATTGTGGACCGAGGATGGATCGGGCTGCACGCCGCAGCGGTTATTATGATATGAGGATCGGGCTGCACGCCGCAACGGTATTTGCTCTTGGGCTGTAGGAGCCCCTCCGGAGTCTGTACACACCCCCAGTGAGCGCCGTCGACTTTAAATGGATTGGGCTACACGCCGTAGCGGTTATGTGCATTGCATTACATCTTTATTTATTGAATTATTCTGTGGTAGCTGTATTGTACTGTTGATGCTAGTTTGTAGGAGATTCGAACTGTAGTGTAGCTTCATATTGTGGTATTTTGTGGATTTCCTACTTTCAGCTGCTTATATATATTTATTACTCACTGAGTACTTAGTACTCACCCCTACTCCCTGCACCTTTTGTGTGCAGATGCAGGTACTCAGGAGCAGTAGATAGGCATTTCCAGCGGTTTTTCAGAGTCATACCGAATTGCTGAGGTAGCTGCCGACATTCGCAGAA